>PVKH010035337.1:0-11741 GCA_004027955.1 Chaetophractus vellerosus | reverse complement strand
CCGCTCACCGGTGAAGCTGACTCGGTGTGTCACCTCAGCGGGGGGGGTGGGGGTGGGTGGGGTGGAGGGGGGAGACAAAAAGTAGAAAGTAAAAAAAAAAATAATAAATCTTTAAAGGTAACTCCTTTAAAAAGTTTTGATTTAGAGGTTACAAGATTTTCCTTGCCCAGTTCCCAGGTTCTGAGCTCTTGTCTGAAATGTGGGTAGTTGACAGCAACAACTCGTTTGCAGTGCTTGAATTATTCCAAGTTCATTTATGAATATTTCATTTTTAGCTAACTAATTGGTCTTGAGGATCTGAATTATGGATGTAGCAAGATGTAAGATTCGTTTTGTCACTGTTGTGTCAGAGGCTTTTCAGAGCTTTCGGGACCGATTTTATATATCTTCCTTGACAACCAGATTGTACACTGCTCGTTAGCTTCTTTGCCACAATTTACTGGGTGCCTGCTGTGCAGGGCACCAGGACAGGTGCCGAGGTGGATAAAAAAGCCATCAAGGCACAGACGCGGCCTCCCTGAGCCCCTGCCCAGTCTGTGGGAAGCGATGCCACAGACTGGGCAGGGGCTGGTGGCAGGGCAGTGTCCCAGCTGTACAGCAAGCATGGGGCCTTGCACACAGTAGGCCCTGCAGTGGCTGCCTGCGCTGGCATGGCCCTGTGCAGAAGCGCCGTGTCTCCTTCCCCATGCAGCTTTCTGTAGGACTGCTCCATGCCCGCACGGGCAGGATGTTGGGGGCTGCAGTCGGGGTGAGGCCTGGGCCACAGATGTCGAGAAACTGTTATGAAACATGTTCCCACATCTTCGAGGATGTGGCATGAAGTGGGTGTTTTATAGCTTCTCCACTGATTCTGCTTCTCTGACTATTAATTGCTGCTTCAGTAGGTTGTACCAGTACATGCTGTTGTGAAGAATAATAATTAAAAAGTTGTAATGACTTTGAGGCAGGCAGTTTGTCCTTAGTCTGTACGTTCCCTTCCTGCCTCCCTCCTCCACCTCCCGGGCTCCTTGGTGGCCCGCGTCAGCGCAGCTCTTGTGCTCCTTGGAGAAATTCTGTGTCCACTGTTTTATCTGGCCTCTCCATTTCCTTCTTGTTGTGAAGTCTGTTTTCCGTCCCTGCCCTCCCACCCCCAGCACGCCCTGAATGAGGGAACGAGGAAGTCATTGTGCTGGCTGTACCCAGGGAAGGCTGGCCACCCTCCCAGCTCAGGAGAAGCTCTGCTCCTTCAAGGGCCCCTGTTTCCCGCCTGGTGCCCGGTCTTCCTCCGTCCTTGGGGACCCCGCAGTGAAGCAGGCCCGTTGCCATTCTGTTCTTGCCCCACAGCCTCTGCTCCTCGGCCTCTGTGGCTCCCCTCTCTGATTTCCTTGAGGCTTTCACGAGTGAGTGACTTGCATGCATCCTCACGGTGGCAGCAGTTAGCAATGTGGCTGCTTGACTGCCCAGAGTCAGAGCTTTAGAGAGCGTGGAAGGGCTTCTTGATGGCCCCCTCATTCTACAGGTGGACGTTAGGTCCCAGGACTCTTGAAATGCCATCCTCAGGCAGGTAGATGCCTCACTAATGGTAGGTGGGGGGCGCCAGGTGGCAACGGCTCCACGCAGACTCTCAGGGCCGCTTCTCACGCCATGTCATGCAAGACCACCCCACTCCACCTTCACGCAGCTGTGTAGTGCCACGACCCCACTGGCCCCCGTTTACCCACACCCCCGTTCCAGAGCTGTCTCATTCTTATCTCTCTTGAAATGGATGGCTAATCAAGAGGAGACACAAGTTGCAAAGGGATTCGGAACTTGTTAAAGTGGCTCTGATCATCACATTTAAATCACTTAGTTGCTACGAAACTTGAAAAATATCAGTTTTGTCTTTAGTCCTGTGATTTGTGGCTTTAGATTGTAATTAATTTTTCCCTTTTTCCTCAGGACACTTTGACTCTAATAATTATGACTCTATGAAATAATTTGAATAGTTTTGTAACTCATTAAGGACATGCAAAGCTAAGCAGCCTTTGAAAGAGTCTTTTACAAAGAAGTCCTTAAGCTATTTCTGAGAACTGGATTTAAATGGGAAATGGTGGTTAACAAGGAGCATGGTTTGTGAACTGGGGGCTGACAACTTAAAATCTGCCCAGCTTAACAGAGGGATGTGCAGAGGTTTTGATTAAATAATATTCTTAATTCAGAAAAGTGTAGGATTGATTATACATTAATATGTAGAGACAATGCCTTTAGCACTAAGGATATTATTTGTTTGCAGCTGTTAATTTCTGGAATTGCTACAGATTTTTCGTTTTTAATAAAATGTGAAACCTGAACGTATTCTTGGACGTGGAAGCTTGAGCCTGTGACTGGTACGTCTCGCCGTGTGACTATGTCAATCCTTCTCTTTTCCTTTGCAGAGTTTTTGGTAGTGAAGAGGAAAAGAGGCAGGCCCAAAGGGTCCACGAAGAAGCAGTACCCTGAAGATGAGCTGGCGGAAAGCACGGTGAGCCCTGGCGAGGACAGCCCGCTGGCTCCCGAGGAAGGGCACAGCCGGGCTCCAGGCAACTTGGAGTGCAGCAAATGCTGTCGGAAGTTCTCCAACGCACGCCAGCTGAGAAAGCACATCTGCATTATTGTGCTGAATTTGGGCGAGGAGGAAGAAGCAGGTAAACGCTGCCTAAGCGAACAGACCATTTTCTTATAAAGAGAAGTCACCACGAATATCAGTTTCTGCTGGTTCAGTTTTCACTTGGGAAAATCTTCTACATGACTCACCCATCTGGAAGAGTACTTACTTTTTAATGATTACTGAGCATTACTGCCTAAATTTAGATCAGCCGCTGTTTGTGCACCACTGGGTGCAAGTCGATGCTTTGGGCCTTGCAGAGAGGTAAAAACATAGTCTCTGCACATAGTGAGCTCATGTTCTGGGTGAGAAGATAAAAGTTTAAGATGCAAAATGTTAAAGGACAATAAATTGTCAGGTAGAGGGAGAGCTCTGAGAGGAAGTCAGGCTTGAGCTGCTCTCACACTTGGGGTGGGAGGTGGGTCAAAGGCGGGAGGATGCTTTTCTCCATGGATAGGTGGGACCTTGCGAGCAGAAACCCCGATGGGGAGGCTCAGGGCCCCAGGGAAGGGCCTCGATCGGCCGTCAGTGCTGAGGAGTGGCATGCAGCAGGCATTCTTAAACAGCTCCAGCATGTTGGGCTACTTCCTCCAGATAAGTCTCGGCTCGGCTTCCGCTCTGCAGTAACCTCTAAAAGAGGCCAAAAGGGAGGATGGCCGTGAGCAGGGGGTGGCGTGGCTACATGGCAGCTTGTCTCGTCAGTAACCTTCTTGGGAGAAGAGAAGCCGCCAAGCTGCACTAAGGGCCTCTGCTGTGGGTTCTCTTGTTTGATTCTTGCACCAGTTTTGAAGCCTTCGAACACTACCTAAAAATGTAAGAAGCTCTTCCTGTGTGCTCTGTAATGTGCTAAGCATGTTACATGGGTCTGCCTCAGATTCCTCATCTGCAAAATGTGAATTAAAGGGGCACTACCTCATATTGGTTGCTTTGAGGATTAAATGAGGCAGAATCGTACCAGCCCTGTGGCAAGCACCCAGGAGCTAGGAGTGGTTACTGTGAGCCGTGCACAGCTATATAGAAATGATCCTTTGTCATTCTCCTCCTTTCACAGGTAAGGAAACTTAAGACACTGAGACATTAAATAATTTGTGCAGGGCCCTTTGGCTAGAAAGAGGACCTGGCCTTTGAACCCAGGTCATCTGACTCTGAGCCCTTGTTCTTAAATTCTTTACTATAAGTGCTTCCTCAAAGTGTGAAGCCAGATGCTGGGTATGTAAAATTGTAGCACATGTTGGATGAATTATTAAGTAACTCATCAACTGATATTTATCAAGCACCTAGACACATTGCCAACTTCTGTGCAAGTTGTGGAACATGTAAGACGTTGTTCCTTCTCTTAACGAACTGCTCTGCAGGAGCTTACTTGCACCCTTACCAGACTGCTGGGTTCATGCAAGCAGAGGACTGGGATTCAAACAAGGTAAGGCAGTGGCTTGGCAGATGTCACAAAACAGAGCATGAGTAGTTGCCATGTGAGAGATATGGGCAGTATGCTGTGATTTCAGAGGAATCAGCATCTCATTTGAGATCCTAAAGTCCTTTTGGCAAATAATTTTAGAAATGAGACAGTCGAGGGAGAAGGATTAGGACATATCTCCCCGAACGTGAAACTCTGATTTCCTGTGGTTTGGTTAGTCGCGTGGCTTCTGTTATGGAGTGTCTTGCTTTCACTTTCTCGTTTTCCCTCTTATCTGTGCACATGCACACCCCCTACTCTCTTTTTCTTGCTCTGATGGTTAATCATCATTGCATTTTAATCACAGGGGCCAGCTCTAACCAGCAAACAGCAAAGGGCACCTCTGTTTATAGTTCCTGCCCTGGTCCCAGGTTCTGGGTTCTGGGGGGTGTGACCAGGTCCCTCTGCTTATTCATGGCCTTCTTCTTCAGAATCTGCTTGTTTGTTTATTATTAAAGGAGTTGTGAGTTTATAAAACAATCATGCATAACATACAGGATTTCCCATACACCACCCCACCATCAACACCTTGCGTTGTTGTGGAACATTCTGTTTGTTATAATTGATAAAAGAACATCCAAATATTACTACTAGCTACAGTCTATAGCTTATATTAGGTGTCTTTCCCCATAAACCACTCAATTATTAACACCATGAATTAATATTGTACATTTGCTATAATTCATGTAAGAATGTCCTCATATTTGTACTGTTAACCACAGTCCATCTTCAGCACAGGGTTCGCTGTGATGTGCAGCCCCATGCCTTGTACAGTCCATGCAAAGTGTGCACCACGTGGCTTTCAGTTTCATTACAGAGTTGATCACCGCAGTCAACTTGAGAACATTTCCATTACTCCAGAAAGACAAATCCCTTATCCTCTTATACCTCCCTATTGTTGACCCTTGGCATTGATAAAGTACCTTCATTGCCATTGATGCAAAAATATTACAATATTACTGTTGACTATAGTCCGTAAGTTACATTAGTTGTATTTTCCCATGTATCACCAGATACTAGTGACATACATTTGTTCTAGTTCATAGAAGAACAGTCTTGTATTTTTACTATTAGCTACAACCTCATCCAGCACTGAACTTGCTATGGTATACAATCCAAGATTATCCTCTAGCTTTCTTTCTGTTAACATTTATTACCCTAAACTACACCTTTCAGCCACATTCACATTTATGAATCAGTGGTGTTATACCCACTATAATGTGTTGCCATCATCTCTATCCATTTCCTAACATTTACAATCAACCTTATTAAGAATTTTTACATACATTAAGCATTGGCTCCCCCGTCACAATGCATGTTCTATCCCCTAGTGACCTATACTCTAGATTTGAATTCCATGAGTTTACTATTTGTATTTAGTTTATATTAGTGAGAACATACGATATTTGTCCTGTTGTGTCTCGCTTATTTTAGTCAGTTGTTCTTTTAGGAGGCACCAGGGACCAACCTGGGACCTCTCATGTAGGAAGCAGGAGCACAACTCCTTGAGTCATATCTGCTCCCATGAGTCTGCATGTTCTAATTTTTCATATCAGTGAGATCATACAATATTTGTCCTTTTGTGTCCGGCTTATTTCACTCAACATGATATCTTCTAGGTTAATCCATGTTATTGCATGTCTCGGAACTTCATTCTTTTTTACAGTTGAGTAATATCCTATTGTGTGTACATACCACATTTTGTTTATCCATTCATCAATTGATGGATACTTGCATTGCTTTGTCTTTTGGCAATTAGGAATAATGCTGCTGTGAGCAGTGATGTGCAAGTATCTGTTCGAGATCGTGCTTTCAATTCTTTTGGTATATATCTGGAAGTGGTATTGCCAGGTCAATGGTAATTCTATATTTAACTTTCTGAGGAATTTGCCAAGCTGTTTTCCACAGAGGCTGCACCTTTTTACAGTCCCACCGACAATGAGAGTTCCTTTTTCTCTGCTTTCTTTCCAACACTCATAGTTTTCTGTTTTTTGTTTTGTTTTTATAACAGAAGCCATTCTAGTGGGCGTGAAATAGAATCTCATTGCGTTTTTGATTTGCATTTCCCTAATGGCTAATGAGGATGTGCATTTTTCATGTACTCTTTTGCTCTTTGTGTATCTTCTTTGGAGAAATGTTTATTCAAGTCTTTTGTCTGTTTTTCTTTTCTTTTCTTTTCTTTTTTTTTTTTTTTTTTTTGAGGTACCAGGGCCGGGGATTGAACCAGAGACTTCATCTGTGGGAAGCCAGCGTTCAACCACTGAGCCATGTTGGCTCCCCTGAGTTAGTTTTTTTCGTTTGTTTGCTTGTTGTTTGTTTGTTTTTGTTTTTAGGAGGCACCAGGAACCAAACCTGGGACCTTCCAAGTGGGAAGCAGCTGCTCAACCGCTTGAGCCACATCCGTTCTCTTTTGTCCATTTTATTACTGGGTGATTTGTCTTTCTGTTGTTGAGTTGAAGGATTTCTTTATATATTCTGAGTATTAAACCCTTCCTGGTTTCCAAATATTTTCACCCATTGTGTAGGTTGTTATTTTACTTTCATGATAAAGTCCTTTGATGCTGAAAAGTTCTTAATTTTGATGAGGCCCCATTTATCTATTTTTTCCTTCGTTGCTGGTGCTTTGGGTATAAAGTCTAAGAAACCATTGCCTAACACAAGGTCCTGAAGATACTGCCCTGCATTTTCTTCTAGAAGTGCTACATAGTTCTGGCTCTGATATTTAGGTCTTTGGTCCATTTTGAGTTGATTGTTGTATAGTGAAAGGTAGGGGTCCATCTTCATTCTTTTGTAAATGGAGATCCTGTTTTTCCAGCACTAGTTCTTGAAGAGACTATTCTTCCCCTATCAAGTGGTCTTTGCTCCATTGTCAAAAATCAGTTGGCCATTAATGTGAGGGTTGATTTCTGAACTCCCAGTTTGATTCCATTGACCTATATGCCTTTCCTTATGGCAGTACCATGCTGTTTTGAGTACTGTGGCTTTGTAATAAGTTTTAAGATTGAGAAGTGAGTCCTCCAACTTCATTCTTCTTTTTTTTAATTTTTATTTTATTACATATCTCCCCTTCCCCCCCCGCTGGGGGGACGCGCCGAGAGTGGTCACTGCGCAGGCGCGGCTTTCCCCGCTTGTGGGCGGTCTCTGCGTCTGTTCACGGCCGGCTTTCAGTTCGCGGGTGGCTGGCTGCGCTCCATCCGTGGGCGACCTGCCCTGCCTGTGGCGGCTCTTGCCATGTCCGTGGCAGCTTCTTGCCCTGCCCACGGCGGCTCTGGCCCGCCCATGGCAGCTTGCCATTCTCAAGGCGGTCTGCCCACTAGGAGAGGTCCCCGGGAACCAAACCCAGGGCCTCCCATGTGGTATGCCGGCGCCCTATCCACTGGGCTATCCAGCCGGCCCCATTCTTCTTTTTTAATATGACTTTGGCTATTCAGGGCCCCTTACCCTGCCATATAAATTTGATGACTGGCTTTTCCATTTCTGCAGAGTAGGTTGTTGGGGTTTTGATTGGGAGTGTTTTGAATCTATATATCATTTTGGGTAGAAATGATGTTTTAATAAGATTTAGTCTTCCAATCCATGCACATAAAGTGTCCTTCCATTTATTTAGAGTTCTTTGATTTCTTTTAGCAATGTTTTGTAGTTTTCTGTGCACAAGTACTTTACATCCATGGTTAGATTGATTCCTAGAGTATTTGATTCTTTTGGTTGCTATTGTGAATGGAATTTTTTTCTTGACTTTTCCTTCTGATTGTTTATTTCTAGAGTATAGAAACACCACTGAAATTTGGTATTGACCTTGTACCCCGCCACTTTACTGAATTCATATATTAGCTCTAGGAGCTTATTTGTGGATTTTTCAGAATTTTCTGTACATAGGATCATGCCATCTGCAAATAGAGCAAGTTTTACTTCTTTCTTTCCAATTTAGATGCCTTTTAGTTCTTTTTCTTGCCAATTTGCTCTGGCTAGAGCTTCCAGTACAGTGGGGATCCTTGTCTTCTTCCGGATCTTAGAGGGGAAGCTTTCAGCGTTTCACCTCTAAGGGTGATGGTAACTGTGGGTTTTTCATATATGCCCTTTATCCTGCTGAGGATGCGTCCTTCTATTCCAAGTGTTCTAAGTGTTTCTATGAAATTCAAATGCCTTTTCTGCACCAGTTGAGATCATGTTTGTTTGTTTTGTTTCCTCTTCAGTCTATTAATGTGTTGAACCACCCTTGCATACCTGGGATAAATCCCACTTGATCACGATGTATAATTCTTTCAATGTGCCAGTATTTTGTTGAGGAATTTTACATTTATATTCATAAGATGTATTAGTCTGTAATTCCCTTTTCTTGTAGTATCTTTATTTGGCAATTGTATGAGGGTGATGTTGGCCTTGTAGAATGAATTAGCCAGTATTCCCTCCTCTTCAAGTTTTTTGGAAGAGTTTGAGCAGGGTTGGAGTTAATTCTTCTTGGCATGTTTGGTAAAATTCCCTCTGAAGCCATTTTGTCTTGGGCTTTTCTTTGTTGGGAGGTTTTTGATTACTGATTTGATCTCTTTTCTAGTTACTGGTTTGATGAGATCTATTTTTTTCTTGAGTCAGTGTAGGTAGTTTGTTTACAGCAATTTGGCCATTTCATCTAGGTTACTTAATTTGTGATGTACAGTTCTTCATAGTCTCTTGTCATAGTCCTTTTATTGCTATGTGTTCAGTAGTAATGCCCCCTTTTCCATTTTTGGTTGTAGTTATTTGTGTCCTCTCTCTCTTTTTCTTCCTCAGTCTAGCTAAAGGTTTGTCAATTTTTTGATCTTTTGAAAGAATCAGCTTTTGATTTTGTTGATTTTCTCTTTTAAAATTTTATTCTCTCTTTCATCTCTGCTGTAATCTTTGTTATTTCCTTCTTCTGCTTGCTTTGGGCTTTGTTTTCTCTTCTTTTTCTAGTTCTTCCAGTTTTGGGGTTAAGTCTCTGATTTAAAATCTTTCTTCTTTTTTAATGTAAGTATTTAGAGCTATAAATTTCCCTCTCAGCACTGCCTTTGCTGCATCCCATGAATTTTGGTATGTGTATTTTCATTTTCATTTGCCTCAAAATATTTCCTAATTTCCCTTGTGACTTCCTTTTCAACAGATTTGTTGTTTAAAAGTATATATTTTTAAATAACAAATTTGTGAAAAGTTCATTTTTTCCTCTGTTATTGATTTCTAGCTGCATTACATTGTGGTTGGGGAAACTGCATTGTATGTTTTCAATATTTTTGAATTTACTGAGAATGGTTTTATGACCTAAGATATCATCTATCCTAGAGAATGATCCATGTGCATTGAGAAAAATAAACATTCTGTTTTTGCTGGTTGAAGTGTTGTATATATTTCTTCTAGGTTTGTTGGCTTAGAGTATCACTCAAATTTTCCATTTCCTCATTGATCTTCTGTCTGTATGTTCTATCCACTATTGAAAGGGTATATTAAAGTCTCTTACTATTAATGTATTAACTGTCTATTTTTCTCTTTAAATCTGTCAGTATTTGCTTCATGTATTTTAGGGCTCAGCTCTTAGGTGCATATATTTTTATAATTATTATGTCTTAATTAATTGACCGTTTTATCAGTATATAATGACCACCTTTGTCTCTTATAACAGTTTTTGACTTAAAGCACATTTTATCTGATATTAGTATAGCTACCACAGCTCTTATTAGAGAGTTTAATGCATTTATATTTATAGTCACTACTGATAATGCAGGACTTTCTTCTGCCATTTTGCTGTTTAGCCTTTGTAAGTCTTTTACCTTGTTTGTCCTCTCAATTCTTCCATTAATGTTTACTTTCATATTTATTTGATTTTTTTTTCATATTGTACCATATTAAATCCCTTCTCATTTCTATTTGGATACATTTTTCATATATTTTCCTTGTGGTTACCATGGGGTTAAAATTTAGCATCCTAAATATATAATAATCATATTTGATTTGATACCAACTTGACTTCAGTAGCATTGACATACACTCTTCCTATACCCCCAGTCTCCCCACCCTTTTTTGTGTTTGTTATAACATATATCTTTGTACATTATATGTCTCAAACCATAGATTTATCATTTCTTTTTATGTATTTGTATTTTAGCAGCTGATGGAAGTAAGAAGTGGCATTACATACCAAAAAAAAGTGCATTATAATAGTACTGGCAGTTATAATTACCTACATGGTTACCTTTATAAGGAAACTTTATTTCTTTATGCTGCTTTGAATCCGTCTGATGTCCTTTCCTTTCAGTCTGAACAACTCCCTTTGGTATTGCTTGTCGGGCGTGTCTTGTGGTGGTGAATTCTCTCAGCTTTTGTTGATCTGGGAATGTCTTCATCTCACCCTCATTTTTGGATGAAAGTCTTGCCAGATATAAAATTCTTGGTTGGCAGTTGTTTTCTCTCAGCACTTTAAGTATTTCAACTGACTGCCTTCTTGCCACCGTTGTTTCTGACGAGAAATTGGCATTTAAACTAATTGGGACTTCTTTGTACATAGCACTGCTATTTTCTTGCTGCTTTCAGATCTCTGTCCTTGTCCTTTGCATTTGACAGTTTAATCAGTGTGTGATGTGCCATATTTTTCTTTGAGTTCACCTTGTTTGGTGAACTCTGGGCTTCTTGGGTATGCATATTCATACCCTGTGCTAAGTTGGGGATGTTTTCCCTCATTATTTCTTTGAATATTCCTTTTGCCCCTCTCTCTTTATTCTGCTTCTGCGATAATGCTTATGTTGGTTTGCTTGATGGTGTCCCACAGTCTCTTGGGCTGTTTTTGCCTTTTATAATTCTTTTTTCTTTCTGTTTTTCAGCCTGACTCATTTCAGTTGTCTTGTCTTCAGTTGACTGGTTTTTATTCCAGTTGCTGTCTACTGTTGAAACCATCCTGGTTTCAATAATTCCAGTTATTGTGGTCTTCAACTCTAGTAGTTGTTTGGTACCTATTTATAATTTCTGTATCTTTATTGAGATTCTCATATTGTTCATTAACTGCTTTCTTGATATCCTTTAGTTCTTTCTCTTTATTTTTCTTTATTTTTTTGAGCATTATGAATGTTTTTTCTAGTATTTTTTTATTCCTTTCTTTGTATTTTCCTTTATCTCTTTTTTTCATACTGAATATCATTTTTTAACAAAGTATTGTCTGGTATGTCCACAGTCTGGTTTTCTTTATGTTTTCTGTTCATTTATCTTCTTCCTTTGGATGGGCCATCATATCCTCTTTCTTTATTTATATGTAATATTTATCACACACTGTACATTTTAATATTTGAATAGGTTAACTCTGGGCTTTATTCCCTGAGATAGATCTGTTTCTTGAGTTTGTATCCAGCTAGCTAGATCTTTTTCTAGTGTTGGGACTTAACAAAACCAAAGTTAAGCAAAAACAGAAAACAACAAAACAAACAAACAGCTTCCACCATCTTGCAGCTGGCTTTTTGTGGGTTGGTGCTCTGATTCAGAGCTCAGCCCTTGGATCAGGAGGGTCAGCGTGGAGAGAACGCAAAGTGCTGGGTCCTCCCTGTTTTTTCTGGACTTGTGCTTGCTAGTGGCCTTAGCTGTTCCCCTGTTTACAGGTATTTGCATATCCTCTTCACTTCCCAGGAAACAGACTAGTTTCTTCTCTCAGTCTCCCGCGTCTCCTTTTTCTGGGGTGGGTTGGAATAGTGG
>PVKH010035336.1:0-11744 GCA_004027955.1 Chaetophractus vellerosus | reverse complement strand
TTGTGTACATCATGCTCCCTTAACACATAATACTTTCATGTATATTTCCTAAGAACAAAGGTAGTCACCTACATAACCACATTAAATACACTTATCAAGTTCACGAAATTTAACATTAATATAAAGTATACAGTTTATATTCCAGTTATTTCAGTTGTCCCAATAATGTCCTTTTGGGCATTTTTTCCTCCTTTATTCGATCTAGTCCAGGATCATGTATTGTATTTAATTGTCATTGTCTCTTTAGTCTCTTTCTTTTTTCAGAATTGTGATAACATATATACAACAT
The DNA here is from genome assembly GCA_004027955.1 of Chaetophractus vellerosus. Classification (NCBI taxonomy): domain Eukaryota; kingdom Metazoa; phylum Chordata; class Mammalia; order Cingulata; family Chlamyphoridae; genus Chaetophractus; species Chaetophractus vellerosus. The sequence goes on along the minus strand of PVKH010035336.1, from coordinate 11,455 downwards.
AAAATTTCCCTTTTTAAAAATTTCAAATATGGAGTTCAGTGGTGTTTGTTGTTTTAACAACGTTGTGCTACCATAATCAATACCATGCAGTACCAAAATTTTTCCATCACCCCAAATAGAAACCCTGCACCCATTGTGTATTAGCTTCCCATTCACCCTTCCCTACACCGGAATGATTTGTAATCTACTTTCTGTCTCTACAAATTTGCATATTCTGACAATCTCATATAACTGAGATTATACAATGTTTGTCCTTTTGTGTCTGGCTTATTTCATTCAACATGATGTCTTCAAGGTTCATTCATGTTGTACCTTGTAACAGAACTTCACTCCTTTTTACAACTGCATAATACTCTATCACGTGTGTATACCACATTTTGTTCGTCCATTCATTTGCTGATAGACACTTGTGTTGCTTCTACCTTTTGGCTATTGTGAACAATGCTGGTGTGAACATTGGTATACAAACATCTGTCCAAGTTCCTGCTTTCAGTTATTTGGGGTATATACCAAGAAGTAGAATTGTTGGGTCACATGGTAGTTCTATGTTTTACTTTTTGAGGAACCACCAAACTGTTTTCTATTGTAACTGCACCATTTTACATTCCCATCCCCAATGTTCGGGGGTTCCTGTTTCTCCACATCCTCACCAGCACTTGTTATTTTCTGTATTTTAAATAATAGCCCTTCTTGTGGGTGTGAGGTGGTACACATATTATGTTTTAACTGTGGTAAAATACTTTCTGTTTGCTCAAGGTCCCCCTGCTTTGTGGTCTCCATCCTCTTCCCTTGGAATGTACCCTGTCCTTTACCTTCTTCCCCTTTTGATATTGTACACATCCTTCCTGGCCCAGCCCAGAGGCCTCTTCTTCCTGATAGCCCAATTTGATCTCCTGCACCAGAATGGATTCCTCCTCCTTCTGAGTTTCTACAGTACATTAAGATTCTAAAACCCACCTTGAAAAACAAGTAGACTTCAGGTTTAACTTATTAGGTATGGCAGGTAAATGTCCCAACAGTGTTTATGCTCTTCTGTTTACCTCATTAATATCAATGCTATCAGCTTTCTTAAATGAAGAATTCTAGATGTCATATATATGTAGTCCCATGAGCCCCTAGCAGAAAATACTTGCTGCATCTGTTTTCACACACTTTCAACAGGTGCACAGTCAAATATAGGCTGTTAAAGGAAGCCTCATGTTCATTAGGTGTGATGTGAAGTATTGCTAACGAAGTGTTATTTTGCCTGCTTTTGCACAATAGGCCTAGATACTGCTTTCTCTTTTAAATATATACTACACTTTTAAAAACATTGGTTTATTTTATTGTTTAAAAAAAACATTTTGCAACAGTATCAAAAAACAAAATGCTGTTTAACTTGTTTTATTCACCAAACCAAATTGAGATAAATGCTGTGAGCCACTGGGAAATGAATCATTCTCAGAGCAATCATTAGATGGGCATGTATGGAGTTCTTTTCCTCTCTCCCCGTACCATATCTCGGGATTTAATTAAATATTCCCAAATCAAATTCCTCTTTTACAAAAGCCTTAGCAATAGACCAGGATTTGGGAAATTCTTGATTCTGAATGCATACCCATCTAATTATAGTGATTTTAGTCAAGCATGCCGTTTTATCATTCAGGGTCTCAGTTTCCCCTTCTAGAAAATGAAGATGATGAATCTAATAGCTATTAAGTTCATCTGTCTTACTTGGTGGTTGTGAAGGTCATTTCTTGACTACCTTTTATTCAATAAAATAGCCTGCAGCCCAACCCTGCTTCATTTTTCTCCATAGCACCTGACATGTAATATATTTGCTTATTGTCTGTCTTCCTGTATCTTCATCAGCTAGAGCAGTTTCTCCCCTGTAGTAAATGCTTAATCAATATTGTTGAATGAACTAATTAATCTTATGAGATAATGCATATGAATACACTTTGTACTTTCCTAAGTGCCATGGCCACAAAAGGTGACATTATGATTTTTTTTTTCCTAATGAAAAATTTCCCATCTACCAAAATGAGTTGAACTCTAGGGAGGAAAAGACTGATTACCAATATGTCTCTTTCTTTCTCAAAGAATTGGTTTCCTTTAGGGGCTGAGGAGGTGGATTAAGAGATAGGTTTCCTTAGGTTTTAGAGATATTTTCAGAGGACTAGGTAACTTTTGTTAGGTGCCACCAGTGTTATTACTCCTTTGTAGAATCACAGAATCTTAGAATTAGAAGGGACTTTATAGGTCATTAGGTAACAGCATCTACCTAATGCTTGACTCGCTTCTTGATTTATTGCTCTCGGGTTTGTATTAGACAAAAGGTTGTTATTTTCTGAATGTTCTAAGTGCTTCTATCATGTCTACCTTCATTAAGTGCCTTGCTATTTTTCTTGACTGTGTGAGTTGGGTTACCTTTTCTGCATTAATTGATGATAAAGGAAACAAGATAATCTTACATGGATTAAATACCAGTTTGGGTTGTCTCACATAAAATTTTATCAATTTATTTAACAAATACTTCTGGTTACTTCCTACATGTGAGGCATTGGGTTCTCTTGGGGGAACAAAGATTAATAAAGTCAATTTTTCACCTTTAAGAGGCTTATAATTGTGGTAGCTTATTTTTGACCAGTAGGCCCCAGGATGACTTCATGGTAAGAACAGTATTTGAGTTAGGCCTTGGATTTTGGAAAAGAGAGATGAATAAGGCATTCTAGGCCAAGAGAACAATATGAAAAAAGGCTTAGAGACATGGGCATGAGGACATAGTTAGAGAACACTGAGTAGTCTAATTTTATTGGAATGTGGAGAAAGGACTGAGGAGCAGTGGGAGATGAGGCTGAGAAGGGAGAGCTGGAGCCAGATCATGGAGGGCTCAGAATGTTAGGCTAAGAAGTTTGGTCTTTGCTTGATAAGCAATAGAGAGCTACTGAAGTTTTTGAGTGGGGTACCAATAGGAGATCAAAGCTGTGCTTTAGTGAATGTGCAGTGATATGTAGGATATGCAGGATGGATCAAAGGGGGGAAAGAACTGGGACAGAGAGATCAGATGTGAAGTAATGAGGGTCTGAATTGTACTGGTGGAAGTAGAAATTGAGAATTGATGAATTTGAGAATTATTATAAAGATAGAATTGATAGAATTTTGTGATCAGTTGTGGGGAAGTGGTGGTAAGGAAGAGCACGTTTTTAGTGAAAGGAGTAAAAGCCAGTTGGATGTAGAGGAAAGTGTGAAGGTTCAAGTAAAAGAAGAAATAATTGATAGAACAAGGTCTTAAAAGAGGTGGGTAGTGGGTGGAATCAAGAGCAGGGCTGGGGGAGTTAGTCTTGAAAAGATAGACGATTTCACCTTCCTTTGAAACTGGAGGGAAGGGGAAGACAGGGTACCAAGATTTAGCAATAGAAAGGAAAAGGAGATAGTTCGGGGTAGATGGTCTTCTTAATAAAGTAAAATATTTTATGAGGAGGAAAGGAAGGGTCCAGGTAACCTTGGGGGAGTGGAAAAGTTTTGAAATGTCTCCTGGTGGGAATTGGTCAGGGAGTCAACAGGAGATGAATAAGAGAACTGCTGAGCAGCAGTGAGCGCCCAGTTGAGGCTAGGTGGCATGACATGCCACAAAACCACCTCAAACTACAAGTTCTGGCTTCATCAGCAAGATTCTTTTCTTCTTTTTGTATTTCACTGATTTCTATCCTTTCATTTCACAGAGTGCATCAGTCTAGCTTGTGCTTGCCTAGGCAGCCATCTTATGCCTCCGTTTGGACTTGGTATGATCACTGTCTTATTTCTGTAACCTAAGGGCGTGCACATTAAATTTCTGTGCAGTCTAGAGAGATACCTGGCTCTGGCAGCTTTTAAGAACCAGTAATATTACTGCCCGTGAACCTCCATGGTAGTTATTGACAACCTTGCTTCCCACTCATTCATTAATTCTGCAGCTGCTGCAGAAATTTTAAAATAAAAATCAAGTAATTAAGCAGTTCTATTTAAGAAAAGAGAATTTCTCAAAGGAAGACTCTCTTTAGGGCTTAAAAAATCCCGTTGTCAATTTAGTATTTGTATTCATTCAGATCCTCTAAGAAACAGACTCCAAGACTTTATTAGATATGGAAGAAATGTGTTGAGGGAGGGAGTAGGAAAAGGCAGGGAGAGCCTTCAGGTTGTCTTGCAGATCCCATACCTGTTGAAAGAGAGTGGGAAAGAAGATGCTTTGGGTAGGAAATCTTAGACTGCAGTGCAATTCCAAGAAAGATTCAGCTAGACCAGTGGAGAGTCCCGAAGCCCAAGCCCATTGGATGAGTCTCACCTCTTGTTGGGATGGACCTGTGTTATATTCCTGCTGTCTTTAGTCATTGGTGAGGAGTTGCAACCCACAGACCTCTTGGCCTCTATGCTAACAAGGTAAGGGATTCAGAGGGGCAGGATCTAGGGCCATCAGTCAATTATACAGCGAGCGGCAGGAGATCTGAGTGGTACGTTTTCATGGCTGCTCCATGGTATTAAACTCTACTTGAAAAGATAGGTACTTTTGAGGTTGTGGTGCTCTAACTTGGTACAGAGACTGAAATTGGAGAATCCAGAAGAATCAAAGGTTACGTGCTCTCTCAAATATTTAACATTAAACCCAGGTCTTTAGGAAATCCTATTTGACAGTCTTTAAAAGGATCCATAATGTAGATATTCTGAATTATGTCAAAGCAGGATTGCCACTCCATTGAGAGAGTTTGCCGATTTTTGATTTTTACATAGATAAGATTCCAATACATTTCCACATCAGTGTGAGCTACAGGGCATTTTCTCCGGAAAAGAGCTTCAGGTCTCTATAAGTCCTTATTCAAGTACTGTGTCGTGATTCCAAAGGTCTGAGCCACATAATGTATCAAAGACAATCTGAATTCTAGGATGCATGATATTAATCTCCTTCAGCCATAAAATTCCTCAGATTGGTTATTTTAGGAACTAGTCTCTGATGGTTTTTCCAGGACGCACGTTATGAAATCTTCTTATTCTAATAAAAATTGACCTGTTGATTGGGGTTATTTAATAATGACCACTTAAATGTTGGAGGATGTCTCAAAACTACACTGATGTTGATCATATTCTGACAATAATTAGCCAGATTTTTTAAGCCCTTTCTTAGTCCAGGAGAGTAAGGTATAAAGGGAATGCTTCTCTTACTAATGCTTTCCAAATTTACAGACATGATTCTTTACATAGAACCCTGTTTGACACAATTTGATTAGGTTTGACAATTTCTGCCAACTCTGATTCTAGCAGTAGAATTTTTGATAAAGCTCAGAAGATGGACTGTTTTCCTGACACTGTTGAGGCTGCATAATTTGGCCCATAGAATCAAGTTTGAATTAAAGATTCCTGCAATTTCAGAGGATGAGGTATGCTGTCTACTCTTCAAGGTCAAGCCCTTTCCCTGCGCCTTTGATCCTATCCCTTCTTACTTTTGGAACCTCACTTTTTCAGTTATCCCCTCTCTTTTCTACGTTTTCCATCTTTCCCTCTCATATTGGTTCCTTCCTCTCAGCCTGCAAACATGCTCAATCCTCTTGCACCTGAATGAACCTTCACTTGTCCTCATATCCCCAGCTGGTCTAATAATCTTCATGCCATTGAAACTTTTGAAGCATAGTCTTTACTCACCATCACTACTGTATTAGTCAATCAAATGGGTGCTGATGCAAAATACCAGAAATCTGTTGGCTTTTATAAAGGGTATTATTTGGGGTAAAAGCTTACAGTTACCAGGCTGTAAAGCTTAAGTTTCTTCCCTCACCAAAGTCTGTGGCCACATATTGGAGCAAGATGGCTGCCGACGTTTGCCAGGGTTCAGGCTTCCTGGGTTCCTCTCTTCCCGGGGCTCTGTTTTTCTCCGGGCTTAGCTCTTCTGTTTTCTCCACAAGGTCAACTGTAGACTATGAGGCTCTCTAGACTGCCTCTCTTTACAAGGCTAGCTGTGAACCGTCAGGCGAACAGCTCATCTCTTTTCCCAAGATCCTCTGTGTGCTTACTTCCTGGGGCTCCCGCTCTAAAACTCCAGCATCAAAAACTCCAACTCTGGGATCCAGCTGTAGCCCAGTGGATAGGGCGCCGGTTCACCACATGGGAGGCCCCAGATTCAGTTCCCAGGAACTTCTCCGAGCAGGCAGACCGCCTTGAGAGGGCAAGCCGCCGTGGGCGGGGCAGAGCTGCCGTGGGCAGGGCAAAAAGCCACCACGGGCAGGGCAAGTCGCCCGCGAACAGAGCAGAGCCGCCTGCAAGCGGGGCAAGCCGCCTGCGCGGTGAGCTGACTCAGCCTTTCGCCGCAACGGGGGAGACAAAGCAGACACAGAAGAACACAAAAAATGAACACAGCAGGAGCAAGCAGAAAGGGGGGGGGGATATGTAACAACAACAACAAAAAAAAAAAACAACAACTCCAACTCTGTCCTTTACCACATCTCCTATCTGTGAGTCCCCACTCACCAAGGGGCGGGGACTCAACGCCCTATTGACGTGGCCCAATCAAAGCCCCAATCATAATTTAATCGTGCCCAGAGGAACAGACCAGTTTACAAACACAATTCAATATTTATTTTTGGAATTCATAAATAATGCCAAACTGCCACAACTACCTATACATCTCCCACTCATGCCTCCGTCCTTGCAGCTTGGCTCTGCACCCTCACTTTTCTACTGATGTTCTCAAGATGAGATCCTTCATGACCTCAAATCTTCAAATCTAATGAACATTTTCCCCCTCTTATCTCACTGAACCTCTCGGCCATATTTGACACTGTTGGTTACTCCCTGGTTCTTGCAGCTCTTTATATCCTTGGCTTCATTCTTCTTATATTTCTAACTATACTTTCCCTTTTTCCTGGTTCCTCTTCCTCCAATTTCCCCTTAAATGTTAATATTCTCCTGGTTCAGTCCTTGGCCCATGATCCTCTCATTTGGCATACTTTCCCAGGGTGATCTCATCCATTCTTTCAATACAAGACTCCTGAATCTGTCTCTCCAGCCTAGAATGCTCCTCAAATATTCAACACCTTGCCAGGCATCTCTATCTGGATTTCCCACAGGCAATTCAAATTCAGTGTGTTCAAAACTGAACTCATTTTCTCCCTCAAACCTGCTTGTCTTTTATTTGCTGTTTTAGTTGATGGCCCCACCAAAATGCCAGCTATCATTATTGACTCCCCACTTTTCCACAGTCCTTGAGAGCTCTGGTATTGGGAGATCTTAGTAGAATGGTGCACATTTTTACAAGTAAGAAAAAAGTATGACCCAAAAACATTAATTTACTTGCTCAGATTCCCTCAGCTGGTGTGTGGTAGAGCCAGGTTTAGTTCCTAGGATGTATGAATTCAGTTCTCAAAGTCTTTCTACCATACCATGCTGTCTTTATAGAATATATGACTGAATGATTTTTAATGATTTTTTTTGTATTTGTTTTCTACTATCATCTTTAGATAATTTTCTCATTTTGTACTGCCCAAACGTGAAGTTAGTATACAGTTTTTTTAGTTCATTTGTTTCATACTATATCTCTGGCATTGTGTCTGAAAAATAGAAATGGTGAAAAGATTATCAAAACTAAAACTAATGAATTTTATGGGTGGATGAGCTAATGGGTGGAAAGGTGACCGTGTCGTTTCAGTTAGGCAGCTAGCAGCAACTGGATAGTTATAGGTTAGTTGATTTTTGCCATATCATTTCCTCATATCCACATGATTCATTCATAGATCCAACAAATGTGTGAAATGTCTACCATGTACCAGTTGGGCACCAGATCATGTACTCTGCTTGCTAAACTGAGAAAGTCACAGTGGGTGGAAGATAAAGCCACTTCCTTCAGGGTGCTCAGGGTGCAATGAGAGACACTGATACATAAACAGAAAGGACTGTAAGCTGTGTTAACTGCTCCAATAGAAGTGCTGTGGCAATATGTAGGAGGGAAAAATAATTCTGTTGGAGATGAATGGTGCTGTCTTTGGAGAGAAGGTGATATTTGAGCTGGACCTTAAAATATTAAAGTATGGTTTAAAAAAAATCACCTGTTGGAGAAGAGGGGAAAAAATAGCCCACGTATGTAGCCGTTTGATGTAATTATGAATTCCAAAAATCGATATTGACTCATTCTTGTAAACTGATCTGCTAATTTGGGCATGATTAAGTTATGATTAGGGTGTTAACTGGGCCACATCAGTAGGGCATTGAGCCCCACCCCTTGGTGGGTGGGGGAATCGAATATAAAAGGACAGAGGGAGCAGACTTGAGAAGAAGATTTGAGAAGCAGTTTTGATGTTGGAGTTTGGGTGTTGGAGAGAAGGCCCCAGGAGAAGAGAAGTGAGCCTGTTCACCTGATAGTCTACAGCTGGCCTTGTGGAGAGACGCAAAGCCTAGAAAGCCTCATGGTCTACAGCTAACCTTGTGGAGGAAACAGAAAAGCTAAGCCTGGAGAGAAACGCAGAAACACAGCCCTGGGAAGAGAGGAACCGAAAAAGCCTGAACCCTGGCAAACGTCAGCAGCTGTCTTGCTCCAACACGTGGCAATGGACTTTGGTGAGGGAAGAAACTTATGCTTTGTGGCCTGGTAACTATAAGCTTCTACCCCAAATAAATACCCTTTTAAAAAACCAACCAATTATTGGTATATTGCAAAGGCACCCCTTTTGGCTGACTAATACAAGGTACAAAGGTTGAATTGTTTAAAATACTGAGTTTAGTTGTGACTGGAGCATGAGACATGATTTGGTAAGACAGGAGATAAAGCTAGAGAGTCAGGTTGAATTCCAATGTGTGCATACTAAGCAGTTTTGATTTTCTTCCACTTCTAGAGTTTCCAGGCCTGAAATAACCATTTTGAGCCAGTGTGGCCTTGCAGGTACCTCCTAGCTCCTCTGGACTCTTGGTCTAACTTATGCACAAGTATCCTAGTGGCTTGAGCTCAGTGCATGGAAACTAATTAACATGAATGTTAGCCCTTAGAGTCTCCTGATGGATACCCCAAGATTGGAGCCAAAGAGCTGAAAGAGCAGCAGCAGTTAGAGTGAATAACAGTGGCAGCATCATTATCCCATTTGTAGAGTGATCATTCTATGCCAGGCACTGTGTTAGGACTTTTAGTGATTTTTCATTTACTCCTTACAACAATCAGAGAGGGAAGCGGATTTGGCTCAAGCAATTGGGCTCCCGTCTACCATATAGGAGGTCCAGGGTTTGATTCCCAGGGCCTCCTGTTGAAAGGCAAGCTGGCCTGTGCAGGAGTGCCAGCCCGCGCAGGAGTGCTGGCCACGCAGAGAGCTGGCACAGCAAGGTGACGCAACAAAAAAGACACAGAGGGGAGACAACAAGAGATACAGCAGACCAGGGAGCTGAGGTGGCACAAGAGTGCCCCTCTTTACTCTGGAAGGTCCAAGGATTGGTTCCTGGTGCTGCCTAAAGAGAAGACAGGCAGACACAGAAGAACACACAGACAGCAGACAGCAAGCGCAAAACAATAGGGGGATAAAATAAATCTTTGAAAACAAAACCAATCAGAGAATGTAGGTACTGTCAATCATTATCCCTATTTTATCAATAAGGAAACCTTAGGTAACCTTAAGTAAGTTGCCTAAGATCACCATAGGTCTTGAACCCACGTCTCTCTGGCCTCAAAGCCTCTAAACCACTCTGCTCTGCTGCTTTCTAAGAGAAAGGAGCATGAGGACAGATTCTCAAATATGAATCCAGTAAATAGTGGGGTTAATATGTTATTCATAATAAACCTGCATTTTACTCTACTCTAGAGCAGATGCATTCTGCCCACCCTAAGAGGGTAAAGGGGAAGGGCATCAATGGCAAATGCATACTGCAGGCCAGTGAGGAAGAGTGGCCATGTAGGAGGTCCAGAACCTCCTTGCCCTGAGGAGCAGCATCCTGTGGTTCTGAGGTCAAGCCACTGCACAGTACTGCTGTTCTGCCCGGTGTGGCTTCCTGTGAGCGGGGAGTGGGCAGGAAGGGTGTCAGCTGCTTCAAATGTGGGTTGGAGGTGGGTTACAAGGTCAAACCATATGAGAAAGTGTATGCAGAAGCACCTGGAGAACTGTAAAGCTACAGACAAATGTTGTGCTTTTGTTCTCTTCAGCAAGCTGAACTGGGGAAAAAGACCTTAAACAGCTTCTGTGCTCTCTAAGGCATACCCAGGGCCTTTTCTTTTTGCCAGAGTTAAAGGGATTAAGTAAGAGATTCCTTCCTTAGTCTGAGGATTGGACCAGATAACCTGATGTGGTGAAAAGAGCTCAAGACTGGACGCCAGGAGAGCTGGGCCTCAGTAGCTCCCCTCCTCCTCCTGCTCACTAGCCCTGTGACCTGAGCTTAGGCAGAGCTCTCTGTGCTTGTCTGCAAAATGATTTCTTTGCCGGTGAAATGAGGACTTAGTCACGATTAATAGTTTGGAAGCTTCTTCTAATTGCAGTGCAGCCTGATAATTAAGAGTAGACACTTTGAAATTAGACTGCCGAGTTCAATTCTAAGTTTCGCCACTTACTGGCTGTGTGGTCTTGGGCAAGTTACTTAGCCTCTTGCCCAATTTCATCATCTATAAAATTAGGGCAACAGTGCCTACCTCAGAGAGTGTTTGCTATGAGACCATTAATATATAAAACACTTTAGTAAGAAGTGCCTGCCACATAATAAATGCTTAATAAATGTTAAATATTATTTCTTCAAACAGACTCATAGGTGAAATTATCAATGACTAAAAGGAATAAAACATTTTAAAATATCGGATTTAGAAGTATGTCTTGCTCAATTCTCAGTATATTAGGATAGAGACTTAGACAATGAGGGTTCCTAAATACATACAGTTCAAACAGAAGTACAAACCCTATGGAAAAAATTGCCCGTGTTCTCATGTCCTGCTCAGTATCTTTAAGGGCAGCTGAGTACCAGGCCACTAGTGCTCTGGAAATACAGGCCAATTATGCCTTTGCTGAAGCCTTTTCTGTGACACATTGGAGCTAAATAACCTATCTTGTGCTTTTAATTGAGGGAGTCCCTAAGCAGATTAGTATTAAGAAAGGCATAAAGACTTTTCAACATGGTATAGTCATTTTGACAGTACAAGTCATTTATTTCTTCCCCAGAATATCCCTGGGACAGCAGACTTATAAGGGAACAGCTTCTGAACATGAAACGGAATCTATTTAGATTCTGCATTATATTTCCCTTTATTAAAACATGGAAAATTTTGAAAGGACATTTATTGTTGCCTGCTATATTGGCTTCATAGGTCGTAACTCAGAAGTGAATACAGAATTGCTCTTGATTAGTGGGTGACTGGCTACTGCTGTCCTCACTACATAAGTTGTTATTCAGGTCAGCTATATTTATATTTATTATTGGGTAGAAACGTGCTTCTCTGTGCATGCATACTCTGGAAGCAATAGGTGGAAAAGATTTGTCTCTAGTAGAATGTACC
>PVKH010035335.1:0-11747 GCA_004027955.1 Chaetophractus vellerosus | reverse complement strand
GCAAAGAGTAGAGGTAGCTCAAGGGATTAGATGCTTGCCTCCCACATGGGAGGTCCCGGGTTTAGTTCCTGATACCTCCTAAAAAAAAAAAAAAAAAAAAAGGAAGACGAGCACACAACAAACAGACACAACAAAGGGGTGGGGAGAAATAAATTAAATAAAATAAATCTTTAAAAAAAAAATACCAAAAAATTCTTCCCTGAGCCCAATTTGCTCCTCACCCCCTGCTACTGTCCCTACAGTTGTGTCACATCAAAACTACTTGCCTTAGTTAATTACACTTGCTGCCTCCACCTTCTCATTTCCATTCATCTCTCAGCCCACTGTGATTTGACTTCCATCCCCAGAATGCAACAGAAACTGGTCCAGTCATGCAATAAGTAGTAAAGGCCACTGGTACCTAGTATGTTACCAATGGATACTTCTCTATTTTCACCTTAAACAATTTCTCAACCTCTCAGAAAAATTTCACTGTGGACTGACTCCTACTCATTGAAACATCTTCTTCTCATCTTCCATACCACGTTCTCCTATTTTTCCCTACCTTGCTGGCCATTTTCTCCCAAGTCCCTTTTACTGGCTTCCCGACCCAACAGTAAATGTAGGAGGGCTTCAAGGCTCATCCTACAGCCTATTAACTCTTTCTATATTCTCTCCCTATTTCCTCACCCAGTCTTTAAATACCTCTCTCCTTAAAAGTCAGCAGGCCTTTGTGACTGCATCAACTCAAAGCGTGTGACAGCAGCCATGCCATTAATTTTGGAGGCTAGGTTTTAAAAGGCGAGGCCACTCTTGCTCTCTCCCCCATCCCCCGGAACTATGGAGGCCTGAGCTGCAATGCTAGAGAGATCTTACGGTGAGATCATGTACAGATAGCTAGAGATTCCCACGAAACCCAACTGTCCCACCCACCAGGCATCCAGCCTTCAGGGTGGCTCCAGCACCAGATCCCAGTCAGTTCCCAAAACCAGGCCTGAAAACAAATGATGGCTTTGGGCCAGTAAGTTTGGGGTCGTTTGTTAAACTGCAAATGGCCTCACAGTAAACACTGTTACCAGTTCCTTGCACCTGATGCCCTGGTAGTCTAGCTTTCCAGATGAGTTTGAGAAGCCGGGCACTATCTCCTACCCTAGAGTCAAAGAAGCCTGAAACCCAGAAGTGGACAGCAGTGCTGACAGAGAAAGCTCTAGGATAAATTTGGCAGCATGTGTTAAAGATCTTTTTTAAAAAAAACCTTCACTCAAGAATTTAACTTCGGAAAATATATCCTAGGACGATATCCAGAGGTATATTCAGAATAATGCTTCACAGGATTATTGTGAGAATTAAATGAGACAATCTATATACAGTGCTTAGCACAGAGCCCAGTACAATAAATGGATTATTAACAGTAAAAAATGAAAGAAACTGAAAATAAATAAGCAGTTTAAAAATCACAATTTTATACACGAGAGCTAACTTTTTATGCAGGCATCAAAAATCATGCTATTCCAAAAAGAATAACCCAATTGATTTAAACACATTAAATATATAAAAAAGGAGGAAGAAAAATAAAACACATTTGATATCATTAGGAAATGTTAGTACACCAATCATCACAGATAACAGAGAATTAAATAGGAAATCATGAAGCATTCATCCTTCCTTTTCAGTATGAAATGGATTTCAGGGTAATAAAATACACTGGGCAAATAAAGGAAATTTTTTCATTATGGAAAAAATCCAGTCAAAAATGCAAAAGAAATGACAGAATTAGAAAATCACCATTTTGCAATCCCTAATGATATAATTCACTCACCTAATGACTAGTAAATGGATGGGAAACCCACTGGAGAAAAAGTTGACGGAAAATCTAAAAGGAATCAAGCTGTCATCTCCAGACCCACTGACCATTCCCAGCTTCAAGACAAGTGAGAAAACCAGACATGATAGGCCTCCTGCTACGATGGATTGCAAAGGACCCAACACTGTATAAAGTATCAAGTATACTTTATGAATATATATATATACACGGTATACTTTATATATATATTACACTTCATATATACGTACATTATACTGCATGTATATAAAAAGTATCGAGTACACTTTATGAATATATATATATACACATAATATACTTTATATACATGTTACACTTCATATATGTATATTATACTATATGTATATAAAAAGTATTAAGTACATTTTATGAATATATACACACATAGTATACTTTACATTACACTTCATATATATGTATATTACACTATTTGTATGTAAAAAGTATCAAGAACACTTGCCCTCCCCAAGTCCTGCAGAAGGGGAGGGGAAGAAAAGGGAAGGGAAGGGAAGGGAAGGAAAAAGAAAGGAAGAAAGAACGAAAGAAAAGAAGCAGGTAAAAATTTAATTATGTTTAGAACTAACTTACAGTCTATGGTCCCTGAAAATTCTGAAAATGGAATACTTAACAGGTAATACTAAATAACTTCTATTTGCATTCGATATAATGACATTGTGACATACAAAAAATATGCCCCCTTTCAGATGCATACTGAAGTATTTGAGGTAAAAATAACAAGATGTCTAGAGAACTTAATTTAAATTACTCCACAAAAAGGTGTCAAGGTAAGGGGAAGATGTAACTTATATGGCAAAAGAGTGTTAATTATTGCAGCTGAGTGGGTACACGGGAACACACTGTACCTCTACTTTTGAATATGTTCAAAATTTTCATAGTAAAAATGTTTAAATCACAATATTAAAAAGATTTAATGACATGGGGAAATGTGTCACAAATATTATGTGAAATAATCAAGATTAAAAAGCGAAGTCAATTTTGCAAAAGCAGCAGACCTGAACCCAGGTTATTAAAGAGTCAAACTGCTGTGGCAGAAGCATAGAAGTGTTTCTTTTCTCTAGGAACCGTCCTCCAGCTGGGCTACACTAACTCTCTCTCCAACCAACCAGGTAACTCACTTGACTGGAGGGGGAGGTCGGGGGAGAGCTGACAGAGATGCGGACAGGAACCTCTGTTTGTCCTCAGCACTTGAGGACTGGGATTTAGTCAGGACACACTGACACACTACCCGGGATTCTGGGAATCCCAACTAGGAGAGCAGGCTGGCCCGAAGCCTTCTAGACCAGGCCTAGCTCTGCTCAGCAGGACAAACTGGCTGAGACCAGAGACCAGAGGTCCCGGCTCCCTGCCCCACCATGCAAATCCTCTACAACCTGGTCCAAAAGCCTGTTTCTTCCGAGACTGAGAGGCGTGGACTACCTCCTCCAATGAAAACACTAAGCCACAGAGCAAGAACAAGCTTAGCCTCCCTGAGTGTTCCCTCACTCAGACCTTCGTTTGACTTAATATTTCCATCTATTTATTTAGTCAACAATAATGTTTACTGAGCTCTTACTCTGTGCAAAGCAGCTCTAATTCACTAAAAACCTATCTGATGAATGGCTAATTCACTAAAATCTGCCTAACAGCCAGCAGCAGCTATATTAGTCACCGAGTTCTCCAGAGAGAGAAAACTAACAGAACTAACAGAGATTTAGCATAAGGAATTGACTCATGCAACCTTGGGGGCTGGCAAGTCCAAAGTCTGTAGGGAAGGCTGCTGAAAGCTAGAAACTCCAATAAAGGTAATGTTGAAGTCCTTAGCTCAAATTCCCCAGGAGAAACTGCCTGGCTGGAAATTCCAGTAGTAGCCAATATTGAAGGTGAAGCAGAAATTCTTCTGATCTCTGAAACCCTCAGTTCTGATGTTTAAGAACCTCCGAATGATTGGACGAGGAAACTAACCACTTGCTGAGGGCCATCTCCCTGTTGATTGTAGATGCAACCAACTGACTGTAGATGCAATCGACTGATTGTTGATACAAATCCACCTATGAAATACCCTCACAGTAACAAGCAGGCCAGTGTTTGACCAAACAACTGGACCCCTAAACCAAGACAAGATGACACACGAAACCAACCATCCCAGCAGCCATTCCACAGCACAGGCTGTCCCTAGGGTCCAGGCCACAAGCTCAGCCAAGTACCTCAGGAGCAGGTACTGTCTCAGGTTATTTATCAGGGAAACACAAATGGGATCACCCATGAAGGAAGGGCTAGACTCCACCGCTGTCTTGGAAACCTAGAAGTAGAGACCCTGGACTCTTCTAGCAGCTGTGGTAACACTAAAATCTCAGAAAATTCTCAAAACCCATACAATTATCCTATACAGCACACATTGTGATAAACTATAAAGGTACACAGAAACTGGTTTTTGGTGAATTTATAACTCTGTAAGTACAAGGGCACGAGATGGGCAAAGTTTCTTAGGGTTCCCCTTTTTCTCCATGCCAAAAAAAAAAATGAAAGACCCGGTGAGAACGGCAGTCTTTCTGTTCTTCAAATCCAGCCTCTGACTGCCATTACATGCCAGGGATGTTCGTTAGCTGTCTTGTCCAGAGTAATACTTTCTAGTAAGGGTTCATCTCATTTATCACTCACATTTTATCTAATATGTAGCCTGAGGAAATTCAGAAGTAAGAGTACATCCATGGATAATTCTTTCTTTCTTTATGGCATGAGGAGTGTTTCTAATTCTCTGCCCATTTTTCCCTACTGAAAATACATAGATTCTCACCAGACTTCATGAAGCATCTCAGGGGATGCAGGAAGCATGGTGCAGAAGCTGTGAGTGTAAGCTATGGAAGGAAGCAGATGCCTTGGTTCAAATCCCAATTCCACCATTTTTCTAGCTATAACCTTAGACAAGTTACTTAACCTCTTTTAAGACTGTTTTTTCTTTTTCATCTATCAACTGGAAATAATCATCCGTATTACTACCTAGGACTGTTTTGAGAATAAGTGACATAATTTTTGTAACAGGCTTAACACCAGTGCCCAACATGGAGCAAGTTCTATTATTATTATTATTATCAAAATACAGTTGAAAGACTATATTTCTAAATGTGATGATAACTACAAACTTGGTTGAATTTAAAAGAAGGAAATCATGAGTAAATAATGTAAAAATCATGATGTAACTATAATCAAAACCTGGTTCTGAAAACATTTGAGAGTATGATATAAAGATGATTACAAATTAAAATACTTTTTTTCCCACCAGGTTTTGTGGGTTTGTTTTGTTTTGTTTTTGACATTCAGGGGATCTTAATTATATCAACAAAATAATAATTTAAGTCCCAGCTTGCTAGAAAGTCTACCTCTATTTTTAAAAGCTTGCATTAAGTTCACGGTCAGAAACTAGAATCCAGGTTACCAGGAGTCTGAATAGGGGTTGCGAATGGGGAGTTAATGCTTAATTGGTACAGAGTTCCAGTTTGGGGTGATGAAACTGTTTCGGTTAATAGCTGGTGGTGATGGTAGCACAATACAGTGAATGTAATTAACACCACTGAATTGTATAGTTGAAAGTGGTTAAAATGGAAAAATTTAGGGGCATATGTTACCAGAATAAAAATTAAAAAAAAAAAAAACACCATAGAACCGTACAACAAAAACAGTGAACTCTAATGTAAACTATGGACTACAGTTAATAGTATAATCATAATAATATTGTTTCATCAGTTGTAACAAGTGTGCCACACTAATGCCAAGTGTTAATGACAGTAGGGTGGGGGTGATATGGGAACTCTTTTTTTTGCATGCTTTTTCTCTAAACCTACAACTTCTCTAATAAAAAAGCTTGCATTATTTTTTACTGTATTCGTTAAATTCCTTTTAAAAATAATATTCAGCAATTAGCAGTGAGAGAACTTTTAATCATTAATTAATGTTCTCCAATGATATCTGCACTAATCCCCTCTCCCTCCTCCCACACTCCAAGCTAATAAAGAGTAAAGGATGTGGAATCACTTTTTGCAGATACACACTCTCTACAAATACTCCTCTTTCATTGCTAAGCAAAAATCACAGGGTTAGACAAGTGTGGAAACAACAGCTAAGGGGCAAGTAGAGAAAACTCTTCACAATCACGGCAAATGCAGGGATCCTCCTGCAATGAGGAGTAAAATAATTGGTCCCCGCACTCAAGAGTTCTACTGGGCTGGTGACCAGTGACACTACAAATGAACTGAAACCCTTTTGTTTGAACAGAACTATATAATGTAAAAGACATTTCCATATCTATTCTCAGCTTTGACCCTCCCATTAGCTGTGTGAAATAAGCAAAACAAAGGTTGATGATGAAGATTTCAAAGAAAGTAAATGAGGAATGAAAACGTTCAAGAATCTGCCTGAGGTCATAAGACAAGAAAGTGGCAGTCCCAGAACTGGGTGCATGTGCTGGTCTCCTAATTTTTATTCCAAGGATCTTCCACTTCCGAATCAGCCAGCAACTCTGGGAAAAGCTCCTGACCAACATTCTGTATTAAAATATAAAAGAAACAGGCCACGTGGTCACACCCTGCAGTGGCTGACAACCTAGTTACAAAAACCAAAGCCCAAGAAGGAACACTTAAAAAGCAGTCTATTTAGAACACACTATCTTACTAAACTTCCTTAGTAGAACTGGGGGGAAAAAAGCAACAAAGACAAGATAAAGCTGAGCACTTTTGTGTCTATCATATGCCAAAGACCCACCAGAGGATATACTCATGAAGAAAACACACTCTCTGCCTGTAACTAATAATACTGTTAGACAGTGTAGGTAGAATATTCTTGTACAAGAGGTGAACAGTACAGGTTCCTAACTGGTGATAAACCAAGCAGGGGGAGCCTCTGCCCTTTATGCATTTGCCTGAAACAATGAAATGTCTGAACTGTAATAGAAACCTTTAATACTGAAAATGGAAAAACAGGACATTCTTTCTTACTACCCTTGATTATATATCTGCCTTTTTAGTTTTTATTTGATTGTCCAAGACCGACAATGTTTTATTAGTAGTAGTATTCAATTACTCATCGACAATCCACTACTTTTAATTTTCAGCATTTTAGATGATAAGAGATCACTAACTCAATTCTCTAACTTTGCCTGTGAAGAATTCAAGGCCCAAAGATTTGAGTAATATGTCCAAAGTCATGCCAGGGGTGGCCTAAGTCTAAATTTTGTGTGAGCTTTGCATCCTATAATAGCATTCATTTTTAATCATGTTTTTCAAAAACATATCTTAACAGCCTACAAACACGTCATAGATACTCTTTCTTTGTGTGTTTTTTAATGACCAAAGGGTGAAGAGAATATAATAGCCATATTTTGAAAAGTGTCAGTATAAGTTTCTGTTTCTTCCAGTCCCTATATCTTATGCAAAATGAGAGTTAAACAGCTGTCTCATTCGGTTAAACTGTTCTTTGTTCTTATGCTTATATGCGCAGACATATCTAGCTAATAAACTGCCCCTAAAATCCCATATTATTTATCAATTGAAATAACAGGAGGGAATGAGGTTGTTGACAAGCAAACCTATAATTAGACAGTAATGGCAATTGCTTATGTTTATGATGTCAGTGAATACAAAGATATCACAAGTATATATATCATATATTGATGGCGTATGCTGACTAAATAAGGAAAAATAGAGATAACGAAGGTAAATTGTGGTCAAGAGAAATTAATGGCTATTTACCAATCCAAAATACTCCAAGTTTTACAGTAAGAGGAAGACAGTTGCAGTGTAAATGTCTAAGTGTGTCTCAAGAAAAGGAAACAAACATGTAGTCAATGGCAGGAAGAACAAGTCACAGGCCATGGGAGGACACATAAGTCCTCCCTCAACTGGGGAAAAGACAACCAGAGTTCATGAAGGCATTCAGACATAAAGGAGGAGGAAACGCTCCTACTGCCCTTAGAGCCACCAGAACCAACTGAACCTGTATAACTGTCTATACAAGACACTCTTAAAGTAGATCCCTTCCTCTGACCCCATCATTAAGATCAAAAGTTTAGTTAGTCCTGGGGAGCTCTGCCACATTCTCTAATGGAACAGCAAGAATCCTCCAAGTACAGGGGCAGTGAGAATTGAAAGAGGATGGTCCATTGACAGGCCCTTGATATTGATGACTGTACTTATGAAACTTTACTTTTGAAATTGAAACTTAGCCTAGTATTATAGGGTGCCTAAGAGCTACCTCCTGAGTAGCTCAAATGTGGCCTAAGCCAAACTCATCATATAAATGCATTACCTTCACCCCAGCATGGGACATGACTCCTGGGGATGAGCCTACCTGGCACCGAGGGATTACTAGCACCAACTAACAACGCAACTGGGATAAGACCTTAACCAAAAGGGGAAAAGTTAAAGACAAATGAGTTTATATGGCTAAGAGACTGTAAAGTGAGTCAGGAGGTCACTACAGAGGTTACGCTTATGCATGTCTCAGCAGGATCTCATTGACTGCCAAAGTAAATACTACCTCAAATAGTGGGGCTCCTGAGGGCTCTGGAGATATCCAGAGACTATAGACAGGGCAGACAGCTCAGGAGTTTTGCGCCCTGCCAGTGGGACCTACCTTGGGATTTATGTTCCCCAGTATGACAGAGTTGGACTCAGCTGTGGTTTCCCTACACATGGCTCTTATGTCTTTCTATTTGAACCTATAGCTAGTACTAGAGTTGATAGGTATATGGCCAAGAGACTTAAATCTTTGGGCTGTACATGTAACAGCTGGGCTCTGAATCTCAACAGAGTTGCAACATCTACTCTCCAGTTCATTGGACTCATCCAGGACAACTAACAAGAAGATGATGGTAGACAACAACCATCCCAAGGACTCTCTGCAACTACAAGCAAGACAGTCCCATCCATCTGCCCCATAGGATCTAATCCTCCTCTCAATTAGAGGTGGAGTGGGCATCACCATCCCAGAATCATCAGGATTAAGGAATGAATGATGGACTAGAATAGACTTACTGATATTTTACTTTACACTTTTTGTGATTCCAGCATGTGGAGGCAGTGGCCACTGGAGGTTCTAAGGAAAGGGAGAGGGAAAAACAGGTGTAATATGGGGGCATTTTCTGGACTTGGGAATTGTCCTGAATGACATTGCAATCACAGATACAAGCCATTATATACCTTGCCATAACTTACAAAATTGTGTGGGAGAAAGGGTAAACTATAATCCACGCTTAGTGGCAATGCCCCAAAATGTGTTCATCAATTGTAACAAATGTACCACACTAATGAAGGGTGTTGTCAACATGGGAAAATGTAGGAGGGGTAGGGAGCGGGGCATATGGGAATCCCCTGTATTTTTTATGTAACATTTATGTAATCTAAGTATCTTTTAAAAAAACTAAAAATTATATATTTTTTTAAAGTTTAGTTAGGAAGCAATAACCTAGATATTTTAAACTTTATAAAACACGGGCAGATAGGGTACAGATGTGCCGGTTTTCTAAGTCCTTGATAGGAAGTGATTACAATGTGTCTTCATAAATGCATTGAAGAAAGTTGGCTCCGCTGGGAGGTGAACTGAGACTCACATTTGATGCACTTCTGTTTCTTGACTTGGAGAAGGGAAATAAAAGTAAGTGATTAACATCAATTATAGTAAATATGTCTACACTATTTACTATAGAGCACTCAAAAAGTGACTGGTACAAAGAATTCTCTAATTAGTCACTACAATTTATTAAATTTATATGAATCTGCAATTTCAACTTTAGCATCCATTAAGGCTTTTTTCTGGGAATGGAAAAAAAGAAATTATGCTACTTCAGTTGATCAAGGTCTGAAAATGGTAAGAATAAATTGAGAAATGTAATCTAATAAAATCTAATAAAATTGCCCAAGGAATGTCATAGAACATATATGACAATGACTAGCAACCACTTTTCAGGACCTATGATAGATTATGGATTTCTCTGGCCTTTTTTTTTAAGATCTTGAAACAAATTATGGTTCAAAGGAAAAAAATATAGAAATGTCAAAAAGAAAATGCTTTAAAGGAAAAGGGAAAACTTAATTTTAACCTACTAAATTAATCTATTAAGTTTAATCCATTATTCAATATGTAAAAAGTCAATCTAATAAAGGCAGCCTCTAAAACACTCCTGGCTGAAGAGAGTTTTACATATTTAAAGGCGCCTCATTTAAAAACAATGAGTCATGCGGACCATATCTTCTGTTCTTACTGTTCAAGTCAAACATCACTGACTCTTCTGGTTGGAAGGCACGGTAATGGCCATCAATCCTGCCTTTCCACTGCTGTGACCACCCCAAAAGATCTTCATCAAGCCTGTTTAAACTCCTCCAGTGCCAGCAAAATCATTCCTGTCAAGACATGCCACCACTGGATATTCTCTGAGGGACAGCCTCTCTTTGTTAAGTTGGAATCATATGAACTGCTAGCAAACCCAGCTGCTCTGTCCTGAGCTCATTTAATGTTCTGTTTGAATATAAATCTCTGGTTCCAGATGTGTCCCTCTAGTCATTGGGGAGGCGCTAAGCACTTTTGATAAAAGCATTACAAATCCTCCTCGAAAGGAAGGGATGACTAATTTAAACTATATTTTTGGAGGTATATTTTAACAGGAGCTAGAGACTAAACGCATATGGGAAGAAGAAAGTGTGAGAGAGCACACCCAATTTGTAGAACCCCCGATTTCTAGCTGAAGAAACGGGGTAAAGAGTTGTGCTGGGTTTGGAATTACCATCCATCACGGCCAGCAATGCATAAGGGAGGTTCAGGGTCGAACTATTCCCATATCCATATGAAGATTTTTAGAAGGCAAGGGAAAATGTCCTGGAATTCACAGGAGAGAACTGAGCCAGAAGTCTGAATTAGGAGTCATCAACACGCAAGAAAAGGTTCTCCAGGGTGACTGTTAAGATGGACTAAATCTGAAGTGCGGGGGCAGAACCATGTTTAGAGAGCCAGAGGAGGGGGAGAAGAGGACCCTACAAAGACACTTACAAGCAGCCCAGAAAGTAAGAGTCAGCCCGGAGAGAAGGACATAATGGAAACCAAGGGATGGATGTTTTCTCCGATTGCAGAGAATATTATACAGTTGTTTTAAATGATGCTTTTGATGAATTTTTCATAGAGAGATTTTTTTCAATGTTGATTATAAAGCCCATCCTACTAAATGAAAATGTCAATAATGTCTCTGAGTTTTAGAATTTTTGCTTCCCAGAAAGAACATGGAAGAGTCCTAAAAACTGATCCACAATCATTTTAAAAGAATCTACATGATGTATACTGTGTTCTATAATAATGCTTCAATTATTTTGCAGTAAAAAGTTAAAGGATTGCCTTTAAAAATCCCATATGACTATAAATATACATATTAAGTAGCCTTTAGGCTTTAAAAAATTCACAAAGGAAAGCCTACAGTACTTAGAACTGAAAGACACTAAAAACATTTCTCTTCCCCAACAATAATCAATTAGAAATATTACAAAAATGAGAACCTATTTCTGTTGGCAACAAAATATGTGAAGTATCCAGAAAATAGCTCAGAAAAGAAAACACAAAACTCTGTGGAGAAAAGTTTAAAACTACATTAAAAGGACATGAATGATTATCTGAATAAACAAAGAGATTTTTCATATTTGTGGATAAAACGAAATTATAAAAGTGTCAACAGTACTAAATTTAATCTATAAATTTAACAAAATTCCAATCAAAACAATACAGGGCTTTTTAAGAAATTCAATGAATTCTAAATTTATATGGAAGATTACAAGACCATCAATAGCTAAGTCTACTTTGAAAATGAAAAGGGGACACTTTTCTTCAAGATAATCAGACCTACTACAAAGCCTCATTTTATTAAAAGCATATTTTATCTAACAGACATAAAAGA
>PVKH010035334.1:0-11746 GCA_004027955.1 Chaetophractus vellerosus | reverse complement strand
TTTCCCCCTGCCCTTGGTAATGCTTATAAATCCTGTAACTGCCTTGAGTCAGGGTCCATAGCATTGCCCGTGATCGGGAAGCCTGGACCCTGGCTCGAGCTAGCAATAAAGCTCCCTTTTGCTATTGCATTGTCGGTGTGGTCTCATCCATGTGTCTGGGGATCTGAAAACGGGCACAAGTTAACCTATTTCCAGCAGGTATGTTTCAGAAGGAAGTGGTAAAGACTTACCTTGAGCACACTTAGATACCTACTAGGAGTTCCATGACAGTTGGAACTGTTCTGTTGGCTGGAGTGGGTGAGTTGACACAGGTTGGTACTTAGATTATTAAAAGAATAAATGACACTGAGAGCTTGTGATAACAGAAAGGAGGATAGATAGCTATGCAGAGGGCTTAATAAAGAAATGGTAGGAAGAGGTTAGTAAATTAAAGGGGATTGGGAAAGTGAGACTAAGTAGGAAAAAATTAGAAGAAGGGGATAGTAAATGAAAGAATGCTAAGAAATATTATGAAATGGGTGTATTTCCTTGGATATTCTCCTGAACTTCCTTTGAAGTACTCATATCACCCAAGACATTGAGCACCCTCTTAGAAAGCAGCTATTCTGAACATCCTGCTAAATTCTTTTCTGGATAAAAACTTTTTACCTTGTGTTCCTGTTCTTGAGAAAAATGCTCTAACAAAAGATGA
This sequence comes from Chaetophractus vellerosus, assembly GCA_004027955.1. Taxonomy (NCBI): domain Eukaryota; kingdom Metazoa; phylum Chordata; class Mammalia; order Cingulata; family Chlamyphoridae; genus Chaetophractus; species Chaetophractus vellerosus. The sequence continues at coordinate 11,055 of PVKH010035334.1, read as the reverse complement.
CATGATAAGATAAATGAGATATGTTTTTGTCAGTGATCTCTGGCTACTTTTTAAACTATGACTCTTGAGAAAGTTAAAATATACAGCTTTTTAAGGATAGCTTTCAATGCTAATTCAAGAAATAACAAGCAGAAGAAGGGGGGAGAGAAAAAACTTTCTTTGTCAATGGTATATTTTCCTTATTTTCCTCTTCCTGTGAGAAAAAAGTTAATTAAAAAAGCAAATTCAGAAGTGTCTAGAGTAAGGAATGGAATTGAAAAGTCATTCATTAATAATACTGACATTGTTTAATAGCATAGAATTCTCACTTTTCTCAATTTTATCTTAAATTTTGATATGATCTTGAACCTTGTGCTTTCTCCATCATGGAATTCAGTTTTTGTTGTTTTGTTTGTTTTGTGTGTGTGTGTGTGTGTGTGTGTGTGTGTGTGTGTGTGAAAAGAGATTTATAATTAGCAGAGTAGGCCTGCTCTATTCCCCATGATATAAAATCATTTACTTTGCCTATTTCCTCTGCTTACTGTTAGAAGAAACATGACAGAAAAGTGTAAATTACAGATAGACCCAAAAAGAAGGAATATATTCAGGAAGAATATTGGAAAGATATTTTTGAGCAAGATAATCTGCTGAAAGAATTGAATAGGGATCACATATCTTGAAGTCTTTTCTTTTCACAGCCATTATGTTTAAAGTCTGATGGTACTACTGGTTCCCTAAAAGCTTCACATTTTCTTAAAATACTTTTCATAGAAAAAAAGGAACACTCCATAAAAAGAGTTTATAAAAGCCAGAGAAGGTTGAAATAAGGAGACAGCACCTCATAGTCTTCCTCCTTTGCTCTTGTTCAGTCTGCCATGATTTTTCTTGCTGTCTTCACATTTGTAAGGTTTTGTACCTCTATTCCGGTATAGCTGTCTGTGCCACAACCTTTGATATTTTTTTCCCCTTTTGACAAATGAACTTCGTATCTTTCACTTAATTTTTCCTTATCTATTTATACTTAGAACAGTAGAGACTGTAAAATATGCGAAAATTCAACCTTCATTTTCTCATACTGCTACTTGCTTTGTCTTCCTAGCTTCCAAAATGGCTGAGACATCAATGGGGGGTGTGGTCCCTGCCATACTGAAGATGAGCAAAGACCCCACAAACTTCTACATAGGACGGACACTGTGGTTCAGTCTTATAGGACTTTATGTTTCGGTTGTGTATGTCGTGCAAATCACCTGGACCCACCTGGACCAGGACTTCCAGTGCCATGGGAATGTCTCTCAAGCCTGCCTAGCAGAGTGTTATGAGAACCACTTCACTATGTCTGTTGTAGGAGTTTGGTATGTGGTTGGCTTTGTCTTCTCTTCCATTTTTTTTGTGATGGAGTTTATCGTGTCTCAGAAACTTCATAAACAAACCAAGATGTTTAAGAAACAGTTTTCAAATGAAGAGAAGTCCTATGACACTATCATTTTGAAGGAAGACCATGTAAAGATGAAAGAGGAAATGATTTTAGACTTATCCAGGAAAAGGCCTCTGTTGGCAATGTACCTTGTCTACTTTCTGGTACAGTTATCTATACAGCTGATATTCTTGGTCATCCTTCTTCACTTTCACCTACCACTGGTTACAGAACCCATCTGGTGCAGTACCCACCTGTGTCGTGGGCCCTATCCATGCGTGATAATGGGGACCCGGGAGAAGATGATGTCCATCATACTTTTGGCTGCAGTCTCGGTGGTTATCATAGCTCTCTGTGTTATGTTCTTCTTGTACACTATTAACTCATACCTACTGAAAGGGCGTACTCTGTCTGAAAAATACAAGAGTGCTATGTAGGCCTGACATAGGTGCCAATTCTCATCACCAATTGCAAAATATAGAATGAATGCATAAGAGGTTTATTGTGGTCTTATATTGAAGCAAATCAATTCAGTCTTATTTCCCGTCCCCAGAAGATTCCTTTCTTAGGAAAATAAAACTTGGGATTCTAAGAGGCCTGCTTTTTTCTTACATAAGCAATCAATTTATTTCCTAGGGGAAAAAATTGAATAGGCTTCAGTATATTTTAAGTGTAGAATCTGAGCAATTTTCATCACAACTACTTTTGCTCTCCCACTACAATAAAAATGTAAGTGCTATTCTTTAGCATTTAATTGATCAGTATATTTAAATTAAGATGAAAAGAATATATATGTTGATGAGTAAAAATTTAAGGAGTATTCTTTACTATTTAATGGAGTGGTAATTTAAAATTAAGAAAACTTGCATGATGAATAATTTTTTTGGAGGAAGGGTCAGGAGGAAAGTTACAGATAAACATTCACTATAAATTCTCCAGTATAGTAGCTTCTATTTACATTGTTTTTAAAATAATATACTGGAGGTTTTCTAAATGAGGAAACCTTAATGTAAATGTTGATCAAAGAATGTTTATACCAAATATCATGTATGTGTCAAGAAGGTATATAAATAAGAAAAAAGGGAAATAGTATGTTCTCAGTTCTCCAAAGGCAATGATTGAGTTTAGACATGGTTTAAGAATGGGGAAAGAAAGAAAAACAGAAGTAAATATAGTTCTCTACTTACACTGCGTCTATTTCCCTTTAGGCATATTATATCATTATTACTAACTGTGGTATAGTTTCACCAAGCTGAACTAACATATGCAGAAGTGATGAAAAATTGAGAGGCAAATTCCGCATGGAAAAATTGAAGCTTTTACATTGGAAGGAGACTTAATTTGTAAATGCAGTAACAACTGCTAGAAACAGAACATGTATTCATTTGGGGACCAACAGAGTATTATATAGCTCTTAAAAGGTGACCAATCCCAAAATAAAGAGCGAACTCGAACATGAGATTGGATGGTATTGATATGTGTGTATGTATTTAGATTCAGCTGTTGCCCTTTATAATGCCTTACAACCACTGCTCTGTTCTTCAGCCCTAGAGTTTTGCCTTTTTCAGAGTGGCATTTAATGGAATCTATAACATTTACTCCACTGAGTTGGACTTCATGCACATTGTTGTATGCTTCAAGTTTGTTCTTTTTTATTGTTAAGTGGTATTCCATTCTGTGGATGTACCACAATTTGTTTATCTATTTACAAGCTGAAGGAAATTTGGGGTCATTTCCAAATTAGGCCATTTAGGAATAAAACCACTGTAAGTATTCATGTATAGGTTTTTGTGTGAACATAAATTTCTCATGAGTAAACAAGTTGGAGTGAGATGGCAGTTGTATGGCCAAAAGTATGTTTAACTTTATAAGATATTGCCAAACCATTTTACAAAGTGGCCATACCACTTTGATTCCCAATACAAGTATATGAGAATAACGGTTACTCTGCACCCTGACCAAAATTTGGAGTTGTCAAATTTTAGAATTTATTTTTATTTTAGCTTTTTTAGCAGTTATAGAGTGGTATCTCATTGTGTTTTAATTTGCATTTTTCTAATGATTGATGATGTTGAACATCTTTCATGTGCTTATTTTCTATCTGTAAGTTAGTATTTGTTGAAGTGACTGTTCAAATCGTTTGCCAATTTTTTATTGGAGTGTTTTGCAAGCATTTTCTCCTAATCTGTGGCCTCTCTTTGCATTTTCTTAGCAGTGTCTTTCATAGGACAAAAATTTTTAACTTTTATAAATTCCAATTTATTATTTTTTTCTTTCATACTTCATGCTATTGGTGCTGTATCAAAGAATATTTTGCTTATACCAAGGTCATAAGGATTTCTCCTCTTTTTTCTAAAAGTTTAATACTTTAGGATTTACATGTAGATCTCTAATTCATTTTGAATTAATTTTCATATAAGATATAATGTATAAATAGAAGCTTATATTTTTGGATATGGATATCCAATATTATCAAAAGTTTTAGTGTCAATACTTCCCAGATGGGTCAATAGATTCACAAATTACCAGTCAAAATCCTATATGGATATTTTATAGATATCAGCAAGCTGATTCCAAAATTTATACAGAGAGAAAAGGAACCAGACTAGCAAAAGGAATTTTCACAACTAAGAACTAATTTGTATGATTGCACTACCTGATTTCAAGGCTTACTCTAAAACTACAGTGATCAAGAATGTAATGGTGAAAAGTTAGACACAAAGATCAAAAGAAAAGAAGCAAGGAGGAAATGAGGGACAAAAGAAGTATGTTCTCTGATTGCAATGGAATCAATGACGGAAGGAAAACTGGAAAATTCACAAATATGTGGAAATTAATTGACACATTCTTACACTACCAAGGAGTCAGATAAGAAATCACAGAGAAAATCAGAAACTATATAGAGACACATGGAAAATGAAAACACAACACACCAAAACTTATGTGATATAGCAAAGGCAATGCTCAGAGGGAAATACATAAAAAGGAAGAAAAACCTCTAATTAATAAACTAACTTCACACTTTAAGGAACGTGATGACTTTCATCTCACACACTCTCTTTATGAATGTCCTCACATGCTTGCTCTGATGAAGCCAGCTGTTATGTTGTGAGCTGCCCACATGGTGAGACCCCCATGGCCAGGAACTGAGGGTGGCCTCTAGTCAAGAGTAGTGAGTAACAGTGACACTCAGTCCATCAGTTCTTGAGGAAGTAAGTCCTGCCAACAACTACACATGTAGCTTGGAAGAGGATCCTTTCCCAATTGAAATTTCAAATGAGACCTCAGCAACCTCGAATGCAGCCTTGTGAGACAGCCTGAGCCAGAAGACCACTGTAAGTTAACTTTTGGGATAATTTGTTATGCAGCAATAGCTAATTATTACACATTGTGGTAACTCAAATTTGGCTGCTTCCATATTATATGCTTTGGCAAAATTGTACAGTTTTTTCAACATTAGTTATCTTTGTTATAATTAATGAAAGACTATTAATTATAAATGCCATACATTATTTACATTAGATGTATTTTTCTCATATACCACCCTAATTTCCGCACCTTGTATTAATATATATTTGCAATAATTTAGGAAAAACATTCCTATATATGCAATATTAACTATAGTTCTGCATCTACAATAGGGTTCACTGCATTGTACAGTCCTATGTTTTATCTTTTAATTTTTATTCTAGTAATATATAACTCCTAACATTTTCTCTTTTAACCATATTCACATATATTTTTCAGTGGTGTTGGTTATAATTATAATAATTTGCTACCATCACCACCATCCATTTCAAAACCTTTACCATCAGCCTAAATAAAAATTATGGACAACTTAAGCATCAACACCCCATTATCTAACCCCAATCTTTCTCCTAGTAACCTATATTCTAGATTCTAACTCTATGAATTTGCTTATTACAATTAGATCATAACAGTGAAAGCATACAACATTTGTCCTTTTGTGTATGGCTTATTTCACAAAACATAATGTCCACAAGGTTTATCCATATTATTTCATGACTTAGGACTGAACTTCCTTCCTCTTTACAGCTGAATAATGTCCCATCATATGTATATACCATATTATGTTTATCCATTCTTCAGTTGATGGACACTTGGGTTGCCCCCATCTTTTGACAATTATGAATTATGCTGCTATGAAAGTTGGTGCATATATCTGTTTGAGTCCCAGCTTTCAATTTTTCTGGGTTTATACCAACTAGCAGGACTGCCAGATCATATTGTAATTCTATACATAGTTTCCTGATGAACTACCAAACTGTATTCTACAGAGATTGCACCACTTTACATTCCCACCTAAAATAAATGTATGGTCTTAATTCTCCACATCTTTTCCAACATTTGTAGTTTCCTGCTTTTTAAATAGTGACCATTCTTGTAGTTGTGAAATGATTACTCATTGTGGTTTTGATTTGCATTTCCCTAATAGCTAGTGATATTGAGCATCTTTTCATGTAATTTGTAGGCATTTGTATCTTCTCTTTGGAAAAATGTCAGTTGAAGTCTTTTGCCTATATTTAACTTGGTTGTTTAGCATTTTATAGTTGAATTGAAGGATTTCTTTATATATTCTGGATATGAAACTGTTTTGGATACGCACTTTCCAAATATTTTCTCCCGTTGAGAAGGTTGTTGTATTAGTCAGTCAAAAAGTGTGCTGATGCAAAGTACCAGAAATCTGTTGGCATTTATAAAGGGTATTTAGAATGGTGGAAGCTTACAGTTACAAGACCCTAAAGAGTCCAACTCAAAGTTATTTCCTCACCAAACTCTGTTGCCACATGTTGAAGCAAGCTGGTGGCCAATGTCTGTGAGGGTTCAGCCTTCCTTTCCCTCTTAAATTTCTGTGTCCCAACTTTTCCAATCTCAGCTGGCATAAGGCTCATTTCTCAGGGCTTCTCAGCTGTTCTGTTCTCTTCAGCTGCAAACTATCAGGCTCATCTCTCTTCCTGGGGCCTCTGCCATGTCTATGGAACTGACTCTCTTCCTTTGTGTTCTTCTCTGTGTATCTACTACTCTTTGTGTCTTCCTGACTGAGCATCTGCCTATACGTAGCCCATAAAGGGGGTGAGGACTCAACGTGCATGCCCTAATGACATGGTTGAATCAAAGCCTTAATTGAGATTTAATAAAGTACAATGGGGTATCATGCCCAGAGAAACACACAAGTTTACAAACATAAGCAATATCTCTATTTTGAAATTCATAAATAATATTAAATTTCCATTGTTGTCTTTTAACTTTCTTGACAAAGTTCTTTGATGCATTCTTCTTCTTTTTTTTTAATTTTGAGGAAGTCTCATTTATCTATTTTTCTTTCATTTCTTGTCTTTTGGGTGTAGAGTCAAAGATACTATATCCTAACCCAAGATTTTGAAGAAACTTCTCTACATTTTCTTCTAGAAGTTTTATAGTCTTGGTTCCTATATTTAAGTTTTTTTAATCTATTTTGATTTAATTTTTACATATGGTGTGAGATAGGGGTCCTCTTTCCTTATTTTCCATATGGATGTCCAGTTCTCCCAACACCATTTGGTGAAGAGACTGTTCTTTACCAATTGAGTGGACTTGGCAGCATTGTCAAAAATGAATTAGCTATATGTGTGAGTGTCTATTTCTGAACTCTCAATTCAATTCCATTGGTCAACATATCTATTCTTATGCCAGTACCATGCTATTTTGACCACTGTAAATTTGTAATATGCTTTAAAGTCAGGATGTGTGTCCTCCAACTTTGTTCTATATTTTCAATATGGTTTAGGAAATTCAGGCCCCTTACCTCTCCAAATAAATTTGATAATTGTCTTTTGGATTTCTGTAAAGAAATTGTATTGAGATTTCATTGAATCTGTAAATTAAGTTTTGTAGAACTGAGTAGGATGTTAATTGTGGGTTTTTACTATATGCCCTTTATCATATTGAGGAAGTTTTCTTCCACTCCTATTTTTCTATCAATAAAAGATTCTGGATTTTGTCAAAGGCCTTTTCTGCATCTATTGAGATGATGATGTGGTTTTTTTTTCATTTTTTATTGTTATTGAGATATATTACATCATTTGAATTTCTTGTGTTGAACCACACCTGCATTCTTGGGATAAAATCCACTTGATAAGGATATATAATTCTTTTAAACAGATCTGCTAGTATTTTCTTGAGGTTCTTTGCATCTCTATTCATTAGAGAAACTGTTCTGTAATTTTCTCTTCTTGTAGTATCTATATGTGGCTTTGGTTTTAGGGTGATGCTGGCTTCATAGAATGAGTTAGGAAGTATTCCCTACTCTTCACTTTTTTGGAAGATTTTGAGCAGGATTGGTAGCAATTTCTCTTGGAATGATTGGTAGAAATCACATATCAAATCAAGTCACTTGGGGCATTTCTTTGTTGGGAGATTTTTGAGGACTAATACAATCTCTTTTCTTTTAACTGGTCTATCGAGATGTTCTTTTTCTTCTGGAGTCAGTGCAGGTTGCTCCTGTGTTTCTAGGAATCTGCCCGCTTTATCTAAATTGCCTAATTTGCTGGCATGCAGTTGTTTAAAAAAGCCTTTTATGAGCCTTTTTATTTCTGTAGGGTCAGTAGTAATGTCCCCCCTCTCCCCATTTCTTATTTTATTTATTTGCATCTTCTCTATTTTTTTCAGTGTCAGTCTATCTAAGAGTTTTCCAGTTTTATTAATCTTTTCAAAGAACCAACTTTTGGTTTTGTTAATTTTTTCTATTCTTTTTTATTCTCAATTTCATTTATTTCTGCTTTAATTTTTTTACTTCTTTCTTTCTGCTTGCATTGGGATTAGTTTGCTATTCTTTTTATATTTCCTCCAGGTGTGCTGTAAGGTCTCTGATTTTAGTTCTTTTCTCCGTTTTAATATAAGTATTTAGGGCTGTAAATTTCCCTCTCAGCACTGCCATTGTTGCATCTCATAAGTTTTGATGTCATATTTTCATTTTTTTATCTCAAGATATTTACTCATTTTTATTGCACTTTCTTCTTTGACCTAATGATTGTTTAAGAGTGTGTTGTTTAATTTCCATATATTTGTGAATTTTCCAGTCCTCTGCCTGTTATTGATTTCCAGCTTCATTCCATTATGGTCTGAGAAAGTGCTTTGCATAATTTCAAACTTTCTAAATTTATTGAGACTTGTTTTGTGACCCAACATGTAGTCTCTGTTGGAAAATGATCCATGTGCACTTGAGAAGAAGGTATAACCTTCTATTTTGGGGTGCCTTGTTTTGTATATGTCTGTTAGTTCTAGTTCATTAATCATATTATTCAAGTTCTCTGTTTCCTTATTGATCTTCTATCTATTGATGAGGGTCGTATATTGAAATCTCCAACTATTATTGTAGAAATGTCTATTTCTCCGTTCAGTATTAAAGATTGCAATTAATTTGTCATGTCATTCAGTTTCTTTATTTTGCCTGTTCAAACCTCTGTTGTATGTGTAAGTGTATTTTTAATCTTTTCTGTCATGCCTTTCATCTAAATAAGTTCTGTTATTTTTATTTTTATACTTTCAAATTCTTCTTTGTGATCACACAGTGTCTATTTAATATCCTTTATCATTTTATGCATATTTTCTTTCATCTCCTTGAATTGATATGGTAGAATTGTTTGAACATCTTTGATTAGTTCCTTCAAATTTTGTGTCTCCTCTGAAGTTTTAATTTGTTCCCTTGACTGGGCCATATCTTATGTTTCTTAGCATGGATTGCAATTTTTTACTGATGTCTATGCATCTAATTATCTTAATGAGTTTACAATAAATATAGTTTTCTCTCTCTTGCATAAGCTTTTATTGCTGATTGGCTTTGTGTTAAAGCTCTTGTTTGACTCTTGATTCAACTTATACTATATATTTTGAGTAGCCTGTGTTTAATTGCTCAGATTATTTTTGCTCCTTTTCATCTGACTCTTCCCTGGATATGTGGTACAATTTTCAATACCGTTTTGCACTTTTTGTGCACTTCTTTTACCTCCAGGAGAAAGTTTCCTTTCCTTTTGCCCTTTTCTGGGAAACTTGAACTGTTCTATTTGTTTTTCTTTTGTTTCTATAGTTTTGGGTTTTTTGTAAACATGCCTTTCATTGTCTATAGCTGCCTCTGCCTGAAAGGCAAACCCCAGGAGCAGGATCACAATGGAGCATAACTTCCCATGTCAGTATTTCCCAGTCAAAACTGGGCAGGGGATCCACAAAGTGCCCTGGAGAGGGGATCAAAAAGGACACCAAAAGCCTCCCTGACAGCTCCCTGAAGCTATACCTTTCTGTTCTGTCCAGCAGATGCCTCCCTTCAACAAAGTGTTCCTTGCTGTCCCAAGGAGTCACTGTGTATTTAAATCTCCACTACCTCCACCCCTGTCCAGGGCATGGTTGAAATAATGGTTTCTGCTGCCTTTGGCCTCAGAGAGATGAAAGAGTAGCTCAGAGTTGAGATACAATGTTACAAATTTGCTAATCAAAAGCCATGATTGTGCTCTGCTGTACCAAGCCCTGTTCTTGAGAAGATTTTTATGCTACTTTCTGTCAGTTGTAGCTAGCCAGGAACTGGATTGAGTCCTGGATTTCTCCACTGGATCATCTTCCCCAGAGTCTTCCACTTGATGGAAGGGTTTTGATGAAACTGTTAGAGAATGCCTAGATTACCTTGAAGACACTGTTCATGGAAAACTGGACTTTGAGTTCATAGAAATCTGGTTTTGAGGATACTGCTAGTGAGGAATCAAGAGGAGTGAGGGACTTGTTAGTTATTTGTTATTAGAAAATAGAATGAAGAGTATTCTCACCACTACTTTGAAGTAATCTCGGGGATAACTTATTATCCATAGGACTCAATTTTTTGATGTACCACATCCAATTTTGATTGTCTATAATTTTTGCTATAACATAGAGTGCTGAAAATGAATAATTTTGTGCATACATCTTTTCCTATACTTGATATATTTTCTTTTGCTTATTAAATTTTATTTTTCAGAATGATATGTATTTCTATTTTAATGGTAACATTTACATTAATATTTTTTAAATATTCCTTTTGTCTTGCCTTTTTGGCTAATATCTATTTGTTCCTTACTATGAACAATATTGCCATTTGTTATTAACTCTATTTTTGCTCTTCCTCTCAGCTCTCCCCTAGCTTCTGTGTTGAATTCATATTTCCTTACTACAGATAATATGTATAAGAAATCATAACTTTATCACACTATTCATATACACTCAACATTTCCCCACATATTTTCATAATTGTAATATATTATCACAGCATAATTATTTTGCTACATTATGATGCTGTGTAACATTATCATGGCAATTGCATGTTATACTATATAAGTATAGCCAATATTCTATAAGGAAGGCATGCTTATTCCTCCTACTAGTCCTTATGTCAAAGAATCATAGCTAGGCATTAGTGTTCTCTGTGGAACATGAAAAATGTCAAAGAACACCAAATTCAGATAGGGCTACTGAATAATCACAAACACAAAGAAAATTCAGGAACATTGCCCAAACATCCTCCTGTCCTATCCTGGTGTAATGGTTTGAGTTTGATTTAATTATGAATTCAAAAAATATAGATTAGATTATGTTTGTAAACTAATCTGTTCATCTGGGCATGATTAAGTTATGAGTAGGGC
>PVKH010035333.1:0-11744 GCA_004027955.1 Chaetophractus vellerosus | reverse complement strand
GCTCGATTTGCAGGCGACCTGCCCTGCCCGTGGCGGCTGTTTGCCTGTCCGTGGCAGCTTTTTGCCCTGCCCACGGCGGCTCCGGCCCGCCCATGGCGGCTTGCCATTCTCAAGGCGGTCTGCCCGCTAGGAGAGGTCCCCGGGAACCGAACCCAGGGCCTCCCATGTGGTTTCCCAGCGAGCTCTTTATCCACTGAGCTATCTAGCCGGGCCCTCCTTCACATTTTAAAAGTTATTCTTGTATTCTTTTTTCTTTTAAAATTGGTCAATTTGCTTATTGATTTTGAGGTTTTCTGCTTTTCTGACATAAGTATTTATGAATGTAAATAAGATCTCTTGAAGATATTATTTTAAATTAAGGTGTGACCCAACTGAATGAGGGTTATACTTAATCAAGATTACTGGAGGCCTTATAAAGATACAGAAACTAGAAGCCAGAATAAGACAAAACTGTGGGAGAAACTGGAAAACTAAGACATAGCTTCAACTAAAAAGATATTAGTTCTGGTAGCTTTTTTGTATGTTCCATCAAAATTTCTATACTGACAATCATATCATCTGTTAATAAAAAACAGTTTTATTTCTTCCTTTTCCTACATGAATGTCTTTTTTAAAAATTTAAATTTAAATTTAAATTTTTTAATTTATCTATACATAATTTTAGGATACATTAATTACATTAATGTTACACAGAAATTCCAGGAGTACCCATATGTCACCCCTCCACACCTCCCACAACCCCCCACATACACATCCCTCATCAGTGTGGCATAATGCATGTGATAGAGATACACATTTGGGGCTTTGTCATCAAGCATAGATCACAGTTCAGACTGTAGACGACTCTCTCTCCCACACAGTTCCGCATGACACATGATGATACAAAATGACCTACAACCTCCATTGCAACATCCCCCACGACAATTCCCATGTCCCCAAAAAACCCCGCATTACAATTGCCCTTCCCTCTCTCTGCTCCCAAAGTGTCCAGTGACCCTGGCTCCACATAATTTTGCAATTTCTTCCATTGTATATATCACAAGTCCATAGCAGGACACCAACAAGTCCATTCTAGTCCATAGTTCTTCCCCCAATCCCAAGGAGACTGGGTTGGTGATGTCCCCTCCACCACCAAGTGAGAGGGGGCTTATATCCCATGGATACGCTGGAAGAGATTATCCTGCCTTCAGCTGCAGGCTCTCTCCATTTCCCAGCATAGCCGTCGTCTATCATCAACTCCCAACTAGGTGTCCTGGGTGAGTCCATTGAGTTGTAGCATAGGAGTTGCAGGTCCACAGAGTCTCTGGACCCAGTTGGCACATGGACAACCCATAGTCTCAGGTCTGTGGAAGTACACCTAAAACTCTGGCATCAAATATAGGTTTGAATAGAAGAGACAGATGGACCATGTGCAGTGAAGACATATTTCGGTCAGACTCTGTCACTCTCAGGAGCAAGGATTCCAAATTAGAGCCCACAAGTAAGGCACCAAACTCTGGGGCTATCTGCCCTGATATAGGACCTGGATATCTCCAAAGCCCTCAGGAGGCCCTCTGTTTGGGGTGATATCCATATTGGAAGCTTAGGAGGTCCTACTGGGATTTGCATAAGTGTTACCTCTGAGTTGACCTCCCGACTCACTTTGAAGTCTCTTAGCCCTATGAATTCATTTGTCTTTACCATTTCCCCCTTTTATTCGAAGTCTTTTTCCAGTCATACTGCCCCTTGGCATTTGTTAATAATCCCTCATTGCCAGGGAGGCTCATCCCCGGGAGTCATGTCCCATGCTGGGAGGAAGGTAATGCATTCATATGCTGAGTTTGGCTTAGAGAGAGGCCACATTTGAGCAACAAGGAGGTTCTCCAGAGGCAACTCTCAGGCACCCCTTAACACTAGGCTATTTCAATTTCAACAGCAGTGACTCATAAGGCTAGTCATCAATAACAAGGGCCCATCAATGGATCATCCTCCTTTGCCAGATACTGCCCCTGCACTCAGGGGGATGTTGCTACTCTTCTGGAAAATATGGCAGAGCTCTCCAAGATGGGAATTCAGTGTTCTCCCATTTATTGAGCAATTCTTCACCACGTGACCATGCCCCGTGAGCATTTGAACAATTATGTATGCCTTTTATGTATGTTCAGGTGGACTTCCTCCCATGCACCTCCATGAATGTCTTTTATTTCTTTTTCTTGCCTATTGGACTGGCTAGAACTTTGAATATAATTTGAAGTGGTAACTTTATACATTTTTACCTTGTTCTAGATCATATGATCAATAATCTATTATCAATGACATTAGTAGTAGGTTGTTTGTAAATGTCCTCTAATAGGTTGAGAAAGATTCCTTCTATTCCTAGGTTGATGAGAACTAAGGAAAGGATGCTAGCTTTTATCAAATGCTTTTTAAATAAATATTGAGATGATCATATGATTTTTATTTTAAGTGAGCTAATCATTGTGAATTACATTGGTTTTCCAAAGGGAACCCAATTTTTCCATTCCGGAGATAAACCCCACTTACTTTATGTATTTTTGGATTCAATTTACTAGAAATTTATTATAATTTTTGCATCTATATTCAGGAGAGATATTGGCTTCTAGTTGCTTTTCTTGTAATAGCTTTCGTTTTGATAACGGGGTAAATGTTTATCTTGTATAATGAGTTGGGAAATAGTCCCTCCTGTTCAATTTCCATTGCATAGATACATATTTTCATCTGATAGAATTTTCCTTCTGCTTGGACTTCTTTGACATTTCTGGCAGTATCTCTCTGCTGGAAACGAATTATTTCTGCTTTTGTGTATGTGAAAAAGATTTTTTCAGCCTTTGTTTTTGAAAGATATCTTCACTGGATATAGAATTCTAGGTTGACAGGTGTTTTTTTTTTTTTTTTCAGGTACTTTAAAGATGTTGCTACTCTGTCTTCCTTCTTACATTCTTTCCCAAGACATCTGCCATCATTCTTGCCTTTATTGCTCCGAACATAATATGCCTTTTTTTGCTAAATACTTTTAAGATATTCCCTTTATCTCTGGTTTTGAGCAATTTGGTTATGATGTTCCTTAGTTTAGTTTTCTTCACATTTCTTGTGCTTGAGTTCATTGACCTTCTTGGACCTATAGATTTATAGTTTCCATCAAATTTGGAAAGATGTTGCCTATTAATTATTTATTATTTTTTCTAGCTCCACCTTTCTTTCATCTTCTCAGGAACTCTAATTTCATTTTATTTGGCTCATAAAATTGTCCCACTGTGCCCCAATGCTCTGCTTATTATGTTTTTAAAACTTTTCTTTTCTCTCTGTTTCATTTTGGCTAGTTTCTTTCACTATGCCTTCAAATTCACTAATATTTTCTGCTGCAAGGTCTAATCTGCTGTTAATCACATTCATTGTATTTTTTTTTCTCTCTCACAGATTGTACTTTTCAACTTTAGAACTTTGATTTAGGTCTTTATTAAATCTTCTTTGTCTCTACTTGACTTTTTGTACATATGGAATACAATTATAATTTGTATATGTTTTTTAATGACTTTGCTAGTTTTACTATGTAGGTGGGTTTCAATTGACTGCTTGAGCTCTCATGATGGGTCATCTTTCCCAATTATTTCCATACCTGGCAAAAATATTGGATTATAGATATCATGAACTTTGGTTTGTTGGGTATTGGATATTTCTGTATTTCCATAAATACTTCTAGATTTGTTCTGTTAAACATTTGGGAACCATTTGAACCTTTTGGTTTTAATATTTGCTGGTCAGGACTGGCATAGTGCTCAGGCCAGGGCTAACTATTTCCTTCTGGTGAAATAAGGCCTTTCTGTGTCCTCTACCCAATTCCTAATGAACATTAAGTCTTTTCACTCTGTCTTATGTACCAGGCAATTTTCTCAGTCTTTGTGGGCGCTGAGCACTGTTAACTTCTGATCATTTCAGGTTTGTCTGCCGTGGCCTTGGCTAATTTTCTCTCTCTCATGCACCCACTTTAATACTTAATGTATCATCTGCAATCTCTAGAATTCTCTCTGTGTGCCATTTTCTCCTCTCCGGGATTCTACGCTAAAAATTCTTAGTTAGCTGTCTCCCAGGATTTTCAGCTTTGTCTGCTCAACTCAGGGAGTCCACTAGACTGCCTGCATTCCCCTTTCCTGCACGGTATCTTGGAAACTCTCAAGGTAGTAATCTGGGGCAATCATGGGCTCACTTGTTTTATTCTTGTCTCTCAGAGATTGCTATCTTTTATTGTCTGATGTCCAGTGTTTTGAAAAACATCATTCTATAAGCTTTGTCAAGTTGTTCGATTGTTTCAGGCAAGTGATAAATCTCCTTCCTGCTATGTTACTTTGCCTGAGAGCAGAATTCTATGCATATACAATGCCTTTTTAATCTTTGATGTTTTTATAAGATTTAAAAATATATTTAATATACTTCATCTACTTGTCCATTGTGAGAGGGTTGGTTCCCAAAAATGTAATCAATTTACCCATTATGTCATATAAATCCTATGTATAAAAGGTTGAAGAATTTATTAAAATAAATCCCACAAATAACTATTAGAAAAATACTTAAAAAAATGATATGGAAAACATACGTATAACATATAACAAAGATACAGAAGAACAAATTAGGGAAATAGTAAACATGGTGATTCTTTTGAGACAATCTAATGAAAAATTGTTTAATGGTATGAAGAATAATACCATATGGATAATACCATAAAAGTATTAACACTGTTGTAACAGTCATGAACCTTATGCTCCAAACAATGTGCTTTCAATATGTATAAATCATACCTATATACAAGAACTAGACAGAAACATAGTTGTTCTCAGTGATATTAACATATTACTATCAACCTAACCTACTATTTTTATCATGTGAAAAAATGATAAAGCAGTTGTAATAATTCAATGGAATTAGTTTCCTCAGATCTCTCCAACCTGTAAAGTCACCCAGAAATGGTTCACACACAGTAAATACAATAACACCAACCCCTTCACCCCACAATCTCCCATGGAAACTGCTGTCATCTGGCTAGGCACCACGGAGGTAGTATTTTTTTTTTCAGGTGGTAGGCAACAGCTGGAATTGGGTCATATGCTCAATGATGCCAGCAAGGCTATTTCTATCTTCCCATCTACCAGCCTTAGCTTGTTGTTTCTTATCCCCAAGCTTATCAATATGGCTGCCCCATCTTCAGGCATCATGCCAATTTGAAATCAGAAAGAAGACATAAGGGATGGTACCAACTGAGTCAATTAACATTGAGTAAGAACTGCTGAGATAACACACAATTCTAAAACCTTATTGTCTTAGAACCAGGAAGGTTTGTTTCTACTTGTTGCTGTTTTGTCAATCTGAGTTCTTCAGGATCTCTATTCTATTGTATTCTCCTTCTGGTACCCAGGGCAATGGATCCTCTCCTGTCTAGAATGATATCAGTTGCCACAGCAAAAGGGAAGGGGACTGGTGGCTCTCACTTCAAACATTAGAGGCTTTCACCACGAACTGGCATGAAGACCCAGCATTGCTCACAAGTCACGCCTGAAGCAAATCACATGGCCGTGCGTATATTCAAGGAGGTAGGCACGGGCAATCAAGCCAGGTGTCCAGAATGGGAAGAACCCGGAATATTGTCAAACAGCACGAATGAGTGTCAGGAAAGCTGTAAGATCAAGAATCTGCTGAGAGGAACAGGGCTGCCAGTACTGGCACAGTCAGTCTAAACCAACCATGGTTTACTGCCTGGGGGCTGAGCACATTACCAGCTCTTATAAAATAAAGGTTCTTTAGCAAAGAAGAATGGGCAAACTAGAAAGTCAACTAACGATATGCAACAGGAGCAAAATCCTTGGAGTGTTCCAGCAGTGTGGTAGATGGGGCCAAAATGGGGATCTGCCTGCCCTCTCAGAAACACTGTCTATTTTAGAGGTGTCACAAAGCATGCTTCTCCTCTCAAAGGCATTGCAAATTGTTTAGGTAAATAGTTCTTACATGTTTTCTTAGGATGCACCCACCCTGCACTCTGTAGAACTCAGATTTGAGTGTAATATAGGCTGATCCTTAAGATAACCTCATTTGTTAGTTTTGAATTCTTAGGCATCTGCTCCCCTGAGGACCAACACTTTCTTCCACGTTAAGCTAATTTTAAAGACCTCTTCTTCCTTTAGGAAATGCCACAGCTTCTTACACAGTGACTTCTAA
The DNA here is from genome assembly GCA_004027955.1 of Chaetophractus vellerosus. NCBI lineage: Eukaryota > Metazoa > Chordata > Mammalia > Cingulata > Chlamyphoridae > Chaetophractus > Chaetophractus vellerosus. The sequence goes on along the minus strand of PVKH010035333.1, from coordinate 5,540 downwards.
TCTAGTAAATGGATTTCAAGCTCATTGGAGTTTAAAATGCACCGGCTTTAGATTTAGCAAATTGGGTTTGAATCTTGCTTATTCTGTATCCTAGCTGGTGAATGGTAAACTCAAACAAATGATTTCCCCCCAGATCTTCAGTTCCCTCCCATGAAATTAATCAATAATAACGTCCTTCAGAATTGCCTGACACATAGAAAAAATTTATGGTGTTCTTAATTGCTTTTAAAAAATCTAGCTGATTTGAATGTCTAGGTTCCATCCATAACACAATGTAATCTCATTATGCATCTTAATTTTTATATACAATTTTTTTCTGAGCATATTATAGGCAGTTTCTTTCGAGTACACTTTTGCCCTGAATGGGAAAAAAGTGTAAAGAAAATTTAGAATGACATTTACAAAATTCTTTTTAAGAAGTATGTTGAAGATGAAAATTTATTGTCTTCATGAATAATCCTATCTTCATATGACCAATGGCAAGAATTGGTATTCAAAAGCACCAAAATATTACAATAGAATGCTTTCTTAAGGAAATAATGCAAAACCAAATGAAATAAATGAATGCAAGTTATCACAGTCTCTGGGGTTTTAAAAAATGTGCTTTCCCCCCACATCTAATCTTGTTTATTTCCTGAGGAATGATTCAAACACACACAGTGCTGTAAGGAGTAAAAGGAATTCAGTATTTTTCTCCCACTGGTTTGTGTTATTCATTACTGGTGGTAAATATCTCTTTTGTGTGAAGCATCCATTAAACATCGAGGAAAATTAAGCCCTGAGCAAGACGTCAATTATTAAAGAAAACAAGGAAAAAGTGTCCTATTATTCCATTTGTTTCTTGTTCTCCTTCGTATTTGCAGTAATCATTCTTAATTTTATGTCTCTGTAACAGCGAAGGAGTTAATCTTTGCTTCCTGATATAGAAGTCGAATGTAATAGCCTGTTTATTTTGTTTCTGATGCTTTCAAATAACTTACCAGATTTAAAATTCATGCCTTTTGATGTTTTTGCTATTGCCCCCATTTCACAGATGACTAAGCTGAAGGTCTTCAACCTCAGTGGCTTCCCCTGACACTTGAGTACATGTGGAGAGCTGCTGGGTGTGTTTGCTTGTGCCACTAAACTACTCACAAGGTAGCACTCCCTTTATGAGTAAAGTCTGATTCTCTTTCTTCTTATGCTGGGTTACGCCTTCCATCATATTCACTGTCCCTCCCAGCATGCTGATAAAACTCTATTAGAGTCACTGATATGCCTTTATTAAAGTAATTGATTAAAAAGTACTACATACAAGGCCCAGTAGAGAAAACCCTGAACTTCACCTCTAGAGACTCACCCTCTAGACTGATAGAGATCCACATAGATATCCCCTGAGTAGGGACGGCCACCCATCCATGTTCTGCAGGTCTTAGCGAGCTCCTTTCCCGATCCCTGTGTCTAGTGTGTCGCCAAACACAGTCCACCCTCTGTTAGAGAGTAGAACTTGCACGTGCCATCTTCCCTCACTAGAGTGTAATTACCTGAAGGTAAATAGCACAACTGCATTGAAGTAAGTTAATATTCATGGTGTGTTAATCTGGAAGGATCCTTAAATATCACCCCTTTTTCATTTAGCAAAATGGGGATGCAGACACAAGCCAGGGCTCTCAGGATATGGACCTCCAGGTTTCTCCTATTCTTTGCATGCGTATCGTACACTTAGCATATCACTCTGTAATTAGGTTTAGTTGTTCTTATGAATTCGTTGGTTTTTAGATTTGTTTAGGCATGACAAGCTTTCTCCTTTCTCCTTATGACCCATTCTGATTGAGCTGGGCCACACCTTACCTGAAGCAGCCTCACCGAAAGGTCCTACTTACAATGGCTCACACCTCCAGGAACGGGTTAAGTTCAAGAACATGTTTTTTCTGGGATACGTATAGCTTGAAACCACCACACAAACCTTGGGAGTTCTTCAGCTAATCAATGGCATTTTCAAGTTGCCAGCAACAAATATTTCAGAAGATTTATGATTTGTTTACACAAGTAGTGCAAATCATTTGGGGCTAAATCATTCTAATTTCCTTTGCTTGTCCCTCTCCCCCCAAAATAACCTTGGAAGGGTCATTTTTTTTTTCCTTCTTAATTGGTACTCCTGACAGATTCAAGATAGTTTTCTACATAAAGCCTCTAGGCATCAAAAGTCTGGCCAACTCTAACTTTTCCTTACTCATGGCCAACTCTAAATAGTAATACCAGGTATCTGCCCGAGGACTTCAGGGAGGTGAGAGCCATGCTGGAGAAGCCGTAACACTGACCAGCCAACCCGAACTACTGTTTTAGTTCTTCTCACAGGTTCCCCCACCAGAAGATGAGGTGCTTTAGAGCTGTGCTCAGATTTTTCAGATAAACCCAGAGCTGAGAGCACAAACTATTAAGTTTGACATGTAAATTATTACTAATTTAATATCCAGTGCCAAGAAAGTAGTTCTCACAAAAAGTGTCCTTGAAAAAAGACCTGTGATGCTTATAATGCCAAAAGGACTTTTTTTGACTAAGCTGTTTGCCAAGCATGTATGTGAAGTTTAGGCTAAGCCAAGGTCAGCTAAGTTTAGAATGAACTCTTTGTCTTTCTTTAATTCTACTACATAGAACTACTACTTTCTTTTGTTCAGCAAGTAAGTGGATTTGCAGAGAAGATTAATACCTTTTTTTTAACTTTGCTTCATGAATAATTATTAAGAATAATTCTTGCCATTTAATTATCATGATTTGTATTTTTATATTACAACTATAATATTTTTCATTTTGAAATTACAGCTAAATTCATTATTGATAATATAATAATTACATTAAAATCACCCATAATCCACCTGTGAGAGAAACTTCCTTTTAACATTATGGTATCTTTATTATCTTCCAGATATTTATTCATGGGAAAATATGTTGGAAGATACAAAAAATTATTTCCACAAATGTTAAATGGCTGCATAGTATTTCATTGTTTTGATGTACCATACATTATTTTAACAATCTTCCATTGCTAGATATTTAGGATGATTCCAATTTGTTACTATCTTCAGCAATACTTGAAATAACATTAGGCATGTATTTTTATAAACTTGCATATTTCCTTAGCATATCTCTTATATATGAGATTGTTCAAAGGAATTGGCAATATTTTATACCAGATAATAAATTGTATTTGTAAGAACTTTACTGATAAGTGACCTGGACTTTTCCTTCCACCTGAGAGTAATTAGTTAGTGCCCTCCCTCTTCTTCTTTTTTTTTAAAGATTTATTTTTATTTATTTATATATCCCCCTTTGCTGCTTGTGCTTGCTGTGTTCATTTGCTTTGTGTTTTTCTGTGTCTGCTTGTCTCCCCCTGCTGTGGCATCCCACTGAGTCAGCTCACCACGTGGCGGCTTGCCTGCTCGTGGCGGTTTGCCTTCTCCAGGAGGCCCTGGGAACCGAACCAGGGGCCTCCCATGTGGTAAACTAGAGTCCTACCAATTGAGCCACAGCTGGTTCTCCCTCCCTCTTCTCTTGCTGCATCTATGTTGTAGAAAATGCCAGAAAAAGAGGATTACAATAAGATCCAGTGTCTCATTACATAATATCAAAAGGTTCAATTTCCAATCCCAAAGCACTTATCATATCAAATATCAGGAAGATTTCAAACTGAAGGGCAAAAGATAATCAATGGACTGCAAAAATGAGATGACAGGGATGTTAGAATTATCTGACAAAGAGTTTAAAGCAGCCATAATAAATATTCTTCAATGTGCAATTATGAACACTCTTTAAAGAAATGAAAAAGATAGAACCTCTGCAAAAAATACAAAGCATCAGTAAGGAAATAGAGGAAATTAAAAAGAACCAAATAGAAATTTTAGAACTGAAAAATTCTAAGGAACCAAAAAATTGCTAAGACAAAAAACTCAGTATAGATTCAGCAATAGAATGTAAAGGACAGAGGAAAAATCAATGAACTGGAAGGTAGAACAATAGCAATTACTCAATCTGTACAATAGAGAGAAAATATACCGAAAAATGTACAGTATGCATCAGGAACCTTTGCAACTATAACAAAAGATCTAACATTTGTGTCATCGGAGTCTCAGAAAGAGAGAACAAGGAGGAGAGGCTGAGAAAGGTAATCAAAGAAATCCCTGCAGATTTAAAAATCTGAGCAAATTCCAAATAGAATAACACCAAAGAAATCTATTACAAAACCCATCATAATTAAACATCTGAAAACTAAAGACAGAAAATTTCTGCAAAAGCAGTGAGAGAGAAATGACTACCAGGGAAAACAATTCAAATGGCAGTGTTTTTTTAAATTTAAGTTTTTTTTTTTAATTGGAAACCAAGTAGGTCAGAAGGAAGTGGCACAATAATTTTCATGTGCCGAAAGAAAACATTACTGACCTACAACAGTGAAACTATTTGATAGTAATAAAGAGGAAATCAAGATAATATCAGATGCAGGTTAAGTAAGAGACTTTGTTGACAGCAGATCTACCCTGAGAGAAGAGCTAAAGGATGTTCACTAAAGAGAAAATGATAAAAGAAGGAATCTTGAAACATTAGGGAAGAAGAAAGAAAGATGAAGGTACAAGGGTAAATGTAATAGACTTTCTCCTTTTGAGTTTTCTAAATCATTTTTGATGTTTGGAGAAAAAGATTAACACTGTTGGATGTGGTTCTAATATATGTAGAGGAAATATTTAAAATAATTATATTATAACTGGAAAAGGGTGGAGCCCAAAACATTGACCCCAATAGATGATGACCAAATACTGATTAGGATGTGCAGAAACTGGTGTGAATTTAAAATTGTACAGCCACTCTGGAAAATTGACAGTTTCTTTAAACAAAACAAAACAAAAATAGACACTTGCCTATACAACCCAGCAATCATAGTCTGGTAAATTTACCCCAAAGAATGAAAACTTAGTCCACACAAAAACTTATACATGAATCTTCATAGATGTTTTATTTGTGATAGCTCAAAAGTGGAAACAACCAAAATGCCCTATAGTAGGTAAACGGTTAAACAAATTGTGATACTTCCATTCATTGGAGTACTACTTGGCAATAAAATGGAATGAACTATTGATACACACAACACCTTGGATGGATCTCAAGGGCATCATGATGAATGAAAACAAATCTTAATTGCTCATATACTTTATGATTTCATTTTGTCTCAAAATGGCAAAATTATAAATGTGGAGAACATATTAGTGGTTACCAGGGGTGGGAGAGAGATGGGTGTACTATGATTTTGTGACTCTAAAGGAGTAGCCCGATGGAGATCTTTATGCTGATGGAACAGTTGTTTGTCTTGATTGCAGTGTGGAGTTATGCAAGTCTACACTTGGGATAAAATGACAAAGAACTATAGGCACACATTGTAACAATGTCCCTTTCCTGGTTTTGATACTATTCTATAGCTACGTATGTAACCATTGGTGGAATCTGGTGAAGAGTACATGGGACCTCTCTGTACTGTTGACAACTTTTTTGTGTGAATTTATAGTTATGTTTTT
>PVKH010035332.1:0-11744 GCA_004027955.1 Chaetophractus vellerosus | reverse complement strand
ATCCTACTAGGACTTAGAATCCATTGTCTTACCAAGTGCCTCTTACTCCACACATCAACCTGACCTCTCCTTGCCCAGCTTAGATCCCAAGATCCACCACAATCTTTCCTTACATAAGCCACATCTCCCTTGCCACTTTAAAAAAAGTGTCTTAGCTGCCTGGTGAAAACCCAACCCTAAACCCAACACTTCACTTACTCTGTGTTTGTACCAAAGAAGCAAAATGTGGTTGAACAAAAACATAGAATTATGCTGACTACTCTCACTTTAAATTAATGACCTCTTCCTTTCAGTGAGCAATCAGTGTTGCCTGAAAATTATGTATTTCCCTATTGCATTCACCCTTCTACCTTGTGAGGTGATTATTCCATATCTTCTCCTATCTTCTCCATTATCTTCTCACGCAACCTTAATTTCAGTTGTTAAACTTGCTTTCTAATTAGGAAACTGTTATGCAGACTGTATTTTAGAGAGACACAGAAAGACACGGAGAGCAGCTGCAAAAAAACGGACTCTAGAGAGAGTATTTTACAAAGTTTTTTCCCCTCAGAAATTTAGAAGTATGTAGAGAAGTATAATTTCCCCCACTGGAGCTACTTCAGAAAACATTAAGGGCCTATATTATTTTTAAAGGGTTTTTAAAAATTGGATTTGGATTCCTTTTTTCGCATTCTGGATGTTTGTTAACGTTGCCTCTCCCCTTAAAACGTAAGCTCTGAGAGGACAAGAGGAGTGTCTGTCTTGGTCACTGCTGTGTCCATAGCAAGTATCACAGTATTTGACACATAGTTGTTCAATGAAACTCTGTGGGAAATAGAGGAATTAATGGGATAAATGATGTATGTTTTTTCCTGGTTTCTTCCCTTCTGGTTTCTTCCCTTCTGAGATGAGGGTTGGGAATATGTTTGTCTTTAGGTGACTACTGATAATGAACATGAACTCCATGCTTATGTCCGCTATCTGCCATGCTAAAGGGTGTGACCGGGCTGTGGAATATGAGGGCAGGCTCTTGGCAGTAGGAGAACAGGGGGAGGAGCACTGGGGAGAGGCAAAGGGGAAGAGCAGAATGCGTCACATACATTACCTCCACACTCTGGCTGTGCGCCGCTCCAGGAGCCGTTGGCTTGACAGACTCGCTCTGATGATCCCCGGAGTGCATGGCCAGCTTCACAGCTGAAGCGCATCAGACTGCCTGGAGCAAAGCTGTCTCCCAAACGGATACCGTGGGCTGGAATCCCAGGGTCACCACAAACTCCCGTGCTGGTTCCTATGGACCAGAACCAAACAAACCCCAGTGTTTTTAGAATGGAAGAAAAGGGAGAGGAGGGGTGGGAGAGAGAAAGAGGTTGGGATGTTGCTAAGAGGGAGCGGTGGGCTTCCTAAATCAGGGAGCTGAAACTGACTGGGTGCCCAGCCTAAGTTACCTGGTCAGGCTCCTGCCTCAATATTCAGTGGTCTAAGAACACAAAAGTCTGATGTTGGGGGGCGGGGGGGGGGGGGAAGGCCCTAGGAACCACACAACAAAGGGAAATAGGAAGGCAGAGGGCAGGTTCTATGGTTTTCCAGGATGCAGCTCATGTGTGGAAATTATGCCTCCATCTTTGGCCTGTGCTTATGTGGAATTTCAGTGGTCTAGGCTGGCCACATCTTCTCTTTCCCCCTTCTACCTCTTACCCACCCCCAAACCTGCTGATCTCACCTTACCCTATCCATTACCAATGCCACCATCTTAGTTTAGATGCTAAACATTCTCTCACCTAAACTAGTGCAAGAACCTCCTAACTGGTGTCCCTTCCTCTTAAACTCTCCCTCTAATTAATCTCCCATCTTATCATCAAATCTTAAAAATGAACAACCAACAACCATCTGATCTTGCTTCTTTGCTGCTGAAACATCTTCATGGGTTTCCGAATGCCTGCAGGATACGTCCCAAACTCCTTAGTATAACTTCACCTTTCCAACAGCCCAGCTTGAATCTTGATCCTGGGCTTTTAATTGAAGGTTTCTGATTCACAAATTATTCAATATGTGTGAGCTCTAGATTAGAGATCTTAAACCCTTTCATTTCATTCTTGCTTTACTCCCTGCCTCTTGCTACATTGCTGTATTTATCTGGCTTCTGAGATTGTACAAACCCACCCAAGAGAGTGCTAAGGATTCAATAGATAAAGGGTAAAGAACAGGAGACAAAGTTCGAAGATCTAGAGCTTTTGGGAGCCAGCACATTTCATAATACAGAGATGTGCAGAAGACATTGGTCTAGACCATAGTAGGTATGAAGGAAGAGGAAGGTCAGGGAATAAATGGCAAATGCATGAGAAGATAAAGCTTCCAACTGCTGTGGAATATCTCTCTTCATGAACCCACATGTGTGAACATCAAATGGTAACATCTTAGTGACTACATTTAGTTTGTTTCAGTCAATAATGTTTAAGTCATGTATACTCCACCTCTTAACATTAATGTCTCTTCTGTCTTCTCAAACTTAGAATAATTTCCTTTACTAGTCTAGCATCAGACTATGACAATATTGTATAACCTCTGTTCCCCAATCTGCTCCCCGCCAAGTAAGGGGAATGCACTCAACTTTTAATTCAAACATTTGGAAAAAGAAGACTCATCATGTATGACTACATTTTATCTTTTGAAGTTTTCCAGGATGTAGCTCATGTGTGGTAGTTTGAAGATTTTATGGTCCCCAGAAGGATCATGTCTGTAGAGCTAATCCATTCCTATGGGTGTGAACCTATTGTAGATGGGACCTTTTGATTAGGTTACTACAGTTAAGGGCCTTTTGATTAGGTTCCTTCAGTAAGTTGTGACCCAGTGTGGGTCGTAATCCTCTTACTGGAGTCCTTTACAAACAGGACGGATTCAGACAAAGAGAGAGAAAGCCACTGAAGCAGGAAGCTGAAGCAAGGAGACCTGGAGTAGAAGGGAGAGACCAGCAGATGCTGCTATTGTGCCTTGCCATATGACAGAGAAGTCCAGGATTGCCAGCAGCCAGTCTTCAGGGAGAAAAGCATCACCTGATGAAGCCTTGATCCAGGCATTTTCATGACCTCAGAACTGTAAGCTTTTTAGTTAATAAATCCCCATTGTAAAAGTCAACCCATTTATGATATATTGCTTTCAGCAGATTTTAGCAAACAAAAACATCATTCAACAGGCGGTACCATGTCCCCTTAAAGGCAAACTTGATGGCGAATAACTCTAACTCCCACAGTGGCCAGCTGGAGCCAATGCTATTGCAAAGTAAAGCATGAGGGTGAAACATTCCATTCCTGGGGACTTGCTATGATGGAATGGCCTCCACTGCATGTTGGGGCATCTTTTTCAATGATATAGGGGGTCTGGGACAGAATATTGTACTACAGGCACAGAGTAAATAGATAGCAACTGTTGACTCTTTAATGAAGAGCTATATTAGCAAGATGGTGATACTGGAAAGGTGGGCAATGAACTTCTTAAGTATTCCTCCAATGCCAGAAATCTCTGCATATCTTGATGGCCCAATGTCTTATGACTCATGGATTCAGGAGATTTTGTTTTGAATCATCTGGGTCCACTGATTATATAGAATAAGCCTCAAAAATCTGACTGTGGAACTCTTGACTGTATTTCCTAGGACTTAAAAAATATGATAGGATATAAGTCTCAGGAAGGGAGGGACTATATCTATTTTATCCATTGGTACCTACCTAATGTTATTTACTAATCTTTTCTTCTTCTCCTCTCTCATTTTCTTATCTAAGGCATTTAAGCTTCTTTTATTCCTCAGCCTCAGCAGTTATAGAATTCCTTCTAATCCTGACCTCAGAGGTCTCCAGGAAAGTTCTGCCCATGATTTTGGTCTTCTAAGGGCTGTTATCATTGATGGATACTTGGGAGAAATGAGATTGCTAAGTGTTTCTTCAGAATATTCAGGGTCAGGTTTCAAATAGCTGAATGCGAGAGATGTCCTAATGAGTGGCGTCTACGTCCTCTGAAGGTTCCTTTCTTGACTCTTACTCTTTCAAGCTCCCAAGGTTTCTAGTCTCTCCTATTGACCTACGATGTTGCCAAGGTGGAGCCCCGTCCTCCAAATGCAGGACCATTACTTAGGATGCCACAAAATTATGAAAGGTAAGGGTTAAAAGAGTTTTGGAAGTTTTCTGGCTTAATTCTCTATCCCAGATAAGAATTGCTTCTGTAATATTATCAGCAGATCATTTTCTAGCCTCTGCTAACACAACTGCAGAGAAGAAATCATGGTTTCAGATAGAAAAGATTTTGCATTCCATGCAGTAAGCCAGGAGAATGACCATGTGTTCACCACGTTGCTGGTTATATAAGCTAACAAGTGGGATATGCTCAAGGCTTTCTTCTTGGTGTTCTTTTCTCTTATCCTGCCCTTCCCCTTCCCATGGACAACAAAGACCCCCAAAATAGATCAAACAGACTTCAAGGACACCATTAGCCCAATGTCCTGGAGATGTTTCTAGAGGGAGGATTTTTATGCAAGGGAATTATTCACAGATGGGATGGAGGCAAATGCATGCTTGGATCCCTTTCCTCTGCAGACTGCCTATCCTTCCTGGAACTCACTCTGTGGATAACTCAGGAGGCCCCAGTGTGCATGCCTCAGCCCCACAAGCCATTCTCCCCAATTACTTCCAACAGAAGTCCAATCAGAAAGAAGCCATGGGCTTAGGTAGCAAGTCTTCCTATAGTCTAGGCTAAAGGAGTCCTCATGGCTCTTTGCAGTCCCACTTATTCAGAGATTAGATAGGGATGAGGGGACAAAGTCCTGGCTGGTCATATAGAGTGATGTGTCAGGGATTGTCCTGGGCAGGCAACAGCCTTCTGAAACAATGGTCAGCACTTTTGGAATCTCTCCTTTCTTTGGAAACTCAACTAATATCTGGCTCAATAGTCTGGAAGAAGTTTGGGAACCTCAAACTGCAAGAACAGCTGAGTGTCTTGTGGATGAGGTCCCACATCAAGAAGAAGTCTTCTGTATTAAGAAAATACAGGATCCTTGCCTCCAGGGGGAACCAGCATAGGCAGGATACCAAGGTGGGCTCCCTGAGGAACGTCAAGTTACATGAGCAGCTGCCCCTGTGATGGGTGATATACCATCTGGGATCCCTTCTTAGGGCCAGGCAGACTCACCTCAAAGAGGACAAAGCTCAGGGTGCTAATATTTGTCTAAAATGGTGGGACAAATTAACTCTAAATATTTTGTCCTGTTATAAGACAGTAAAGACACAATTCTGGCTTGGATGATATGGACATGGGAGATTCTTCAAATTTTGGCAGTTCCCTAAATTTGCTATTTTTATAACATCTGTCAGTGTCCTCATAGAAATTAGCAGTAAAAAAAAATTAATAGGAAAGGGCTGGGGATTGGTATTTTAAGGCAGCAGGGAAGAAGATGATATCTTTCTAGACAGCCAGGACATAGAACAAGTAGATGGGGGGTAGTGATAAGAAAGAAAAGCAGATTTGGGTCTGGGGGTCCAAAACAGGGAAGAAAAGCCCCAAGAATGAGGATTGGCCTGGACTTAACCACAGGAAGGTTTGAGCTGTTCTTGGGAACTCAAGGAATCAACCGTCTGGACCAGACTCTGGCCATATACTGACCTCACAAAGTTGTGTCCTCCCTAGTTCTGCAGTCTCTTGGCTGTTTGGGCTTGGCCACAGCTACTAAGGGGATGAAGCTAGGCTCAGACCACCAGACCATCAAGCGTGAAGTCCAGTTGGGACCTTTTAGAGCTGTGGTCTCTGTGAGCAGTAAGGGTTCAAAAGGCCTATTTCCTTACCATCCTTCAGTTATGCTCACACCCTGGGAGCTTGTCCACCTCCCCAGCCACGTGTTCCATTGGACCCCTCTCCCCAGCTCCATGCCCCCTACCTGAGCAGTGGGGGAGGGAGTCAGTCCAGTGTCCATCCAGCCCACACATGCGGGTAGCGTTTCCCACCAGAGTCCGCTTGCCAGTACAACTGTAACGCACGACAGCCCCCACGGTATAGCTGTCTCCAGACATCTGGGAATGGGGCGGGGAGCCCGGATGGCCACAGGACACCACTGCGGGGAAGAGCAAACATCTCAGCAACTCCGCACAGGGATGGGCAGTCATCACATGTCACATGCTAGGTTTTGTAGTAGGAGGCAGGGAAGAAGAGAAACCCTCAGGTACCTATTGAAGCAAGCTTCCTGCTGGTACACCCACCTGGCATCAGAGACAATACTGCCCACTTGACCTACATTTTCCATATCTGTAAAATGAAGAACAATACCTGTTGTTTTAAGAGTCAAATGAGAGGGAGTGGATGTGGCTCAAGGGGTTAAATGCCTGCTTCCCACATGGGAGGTCCCGGGTTCGGGTCCCCGTGCCTCCCGTGCTTCCTTAAAAACAAAAAAAAAAAACACCAAACAACAAGCAAACAAACATTAAAACCAACTCAGGGGAGCTGGTGTGGCTCAGTAGTTGGGCGCCAGCCACATATGAGGTGCTGGGTTCAATCCCTGGCCCAGTACCTCAAAAAAAAAAAAGACTGAAATGAGATAATACATGTGAGAATGCCCAGCATGTAGTAGGTGCACGATAATATTAATTTCTTTTCTTTCTTGCCTCTTATGCTCACTTCTATTTCCTCACTGCTACAGGATGTACCCAAGATGTCTCTGGGAAGAAAGATGATATTCATAATAAACATAAGAAAAACTGGGAGATCTCTCAACCTGGGACTATCTTCACTGGACACAGATTCCAGAATGAGGGAGAGTTATAGTCCTTTTCCAAGTGCATCTTATAGTTGTCCCCATCAACTGTCCCTGGCTTGTCTTCTTCAGTCTACAAGATCCCTTTCCTGAAATACCAAAGATCAACTGTAATCAACCAGTGATAGAAACAGAACACAAGAATTGAGAAGTAAAACCTAGAGATGGGGTACAACTGGCAATGTTGTCACTGGACATTGCAAGGGAAGGAACAGCAGGTATAAAGGCCCAGAGGCCAGAATGAGCTTGGTGTATTTGAGGAAGAACAAGAAAGCCAGGACTGCTGGAATAGAATGAGCAAGGAAAGAATGGAAGAAGACAGGAGCAGAGATACCAGATCATGGTATGGAATTTAGATTTTATTTAAAGCATGATGGGAAGCTACTAGAATGATGTAATCTGATTTACATTTTAACGAGATCATTCTGGCTATTGTGTGGAAAACGGATCATAGTGGGGCAAGAAAGAGGAGGCTGTTGCTGCAGTTCAAGAAGAGATGATGATGGTGGCATGGAGTAAATCTTGGGGTCTGGTAGGAGATACTTGTAGTGGTAGCTTGTACCCAAAAAGGACCCAGATCATAGCATGGATGCTGACCAGGACAGATGACCAAAGGGGTAAAATCTGGGTTGGACTAAGGCTATCCCTGATGATGAAATTTTGGCAGGGTACAGGGATGGTGTGAATGGATCCTGGGTGTCTTCATTTCTCATTGTGTTTTTAATATATGTGAAAGACACTGTTCAAAGTACTTGTGGTAGATTAGCAGCAAAGGGGGCTGCTAACAATTCCTCCCATCTATGTATGTCCATGCCACGCCTCCCATCAAGACGTGGAATCTATTTTCCTGTCCTTTGGATCTGGGCTGGCCTGTGAGAAATGCTTCAACTAATGGAATGCCATAGAAGTGATGTTGTGCTAGTTTTGGACCAAAGAGGATGGAAGCTTCCACCTTCATTTTCTTGAAATAGTATTGCCACCACATAAGGAAGTCAGGCCTAGACTATGGAGTGATAAGAGATAGCATGGAGAGAGGGGTCATGTGGAGAATAATTGTGATGCTCCACCCAACAGCCAGCACCAAGTTCCCAGATGTGTGAATGTCACCCTCTTGGATCTTCTAGGCCTAGTTGAGCCACAAAAGCTAATAACCTGTAAAGCAGAGATGAACCATCCCCTCGAAATCCTGCCTGAATTGCCAACCCACAGAGTCATAAGCAATAAAATGGTGGTTGTGTCAAACCATTAAGCTTTGGGGTGGGTTGTTACATAATAGATAACTGAAACAAAATGGACATGACCTTTGGAGATCTTGAGGGTAGGAGTTCTATATTGCATGTGGTGGCCACGGCTGACTGTGGTACATTGACTGCAAAGGTGGCTACCACCAATTCCCCAATCCCTGTAGAACCATGCCACTCCTCCCATCAAGAGGGAGAGTCTATTTCCCTGCCCCTTGAATCTGGGCTGCCCTTGTGACTTGCTTTAATCAACAGAATGTGGTGGGATGAGGTTTTGGGAATTCCAAACTCTGGCCTCAAGAGATCTTATAACTTCCACTTTTACTCTAAGAGCCCAGCCTCCATGTAAAGGAGACCAAGCCATTCTGCTGGAAAGACTGGGCACATGGAGAGATGCCTCATGGAGGAGAACAGAAGGACCTCAGCCGACAGCCAGTACCAAGGCCCCAGATACTGAGGGAGGCCGTCTTGGATCCTCCATCCTAGAGGAGTTGCATGGGGCAGAGATGAGCCATTCCCGCAAAGCCCTAACCGAATTCCTGACCCACAGAATTTTGAGAACAACAACAACAACAACAACAACAACAACAACAAAAACAGTTGTTTTAAGTCATTAAGTTTTGAGATGGTTTGTTACACAGCAATAATTTACTGATATAGTGCTTTTCAAGGATTATATTCTTTATCCTTAAGACAACCCTATGAGGTAGGTACCATTTTCATATAGATTTTTCAGTGAGTAAGTTGAGTCACAGAGAAGATAAATAAGTTGCTCAAGGTCACAGACCTATTGAATGGTAGAATTCGTTCTTGAAACCAGGCAGTTTGACTTCAGAGACCACACTCTTAAGCACTATAATTTATTCCTACCTGTAAAAGTGTTTTAATACTACCAATGAATTATTATCTCCTTCTGAAAAGAATGGAGTCTCCAATTACAATTTAAGTGATACTATGATTACAGATTTTTGGACTCCTAGAAATTGTCCAATATAAATTCTCTAATGATTTTTCAAAGAAACTTATTTTTTTTAAATGGAAATAACATATACACAGGAAAACACAGTAATCTTAAGTATACAGTATAATGAATTGTTGAAAAGTGAATACACCCATGCAACCACCACCCAGGTCAAGAAACAAAATAGCACTAGCATATCCGAGGACTCCTTGTACCCTCATACCCTCCCCCTATTACTACTCTCTCTCCCTTCCCAAAAGAAACCACTCTCTTGACTTTGTATACCATAAATTAGTTTTGCCTGCTTTGGAATTTTATATAAATGGAACAAGACAGTATTTATCCTTTTGTATTTGGATTCTCTCACTCAATATTATGTTTGTGAGATTCATCTATGCTGTGTGTAGCAGTGGTTCATTCATTATCATTGCAATTCAGCAGGGGTTGGCTAAGTTTTCCTATAAAGGGACAGATAGTACATATTTTAGGCTTTGAAGGCCACATAAGGTCTCTGTTGCATACTCTTTTTTGAATTTTTTTGCAACCCTTTTAAAATGTAAAATAACTCCACATTATTAGCTCCAGGGCTATAAAAAATAGGCTTAGTTGCAAAAATCCTCAACAAAATGCTAGTGAACTGAATCCAGCAGTGTTTTAAAAAGATTATACACCATGACTGAGATTTATTCCAAGAATCCAAGCATAGTTCAATATATGACAATCAATCAATGCAATATACTGTATTAATAGAATGAAAAAAAGCCCACAGGATTATCTCAATAAATGCAGAAAAGGCATTTGACAAATTCCAACACAATTCATGACAAAAACGCTCAACAAACTAGGAATAGAAAGGAACTTCCTCAAATTGATAAAGGGGATTTATGAAAACCCCACAGCTAACATCATACTTAATGGTGAAAGACTGAAAGTTGTCCCCCAAAGACTAGAAAAAAGACAAGATGCCTGCACTCACTGATTCTATTCAACATTATACTGGAAATTCTTGCCAGGGCAATTACGCAAGTAAAAGAAATAAAAGGAATCCAGATTGTAAAGGAAGAAGTAAAACCACTTCTATTCACAGATGACATGATCTAAAAATAGAGACAATTCTAAAGAATACCCATATACCCAACAACTATTAGAGTTAATAAATGAGTTGTACATTGTAATATCAATGTACAAAAACCAGTCATTTCTATATACTAGCAATGAACAATTCAAAAATGAAATTAAGAAAATAATTCCCTTCACCATAACATCAAAAAGAATAAAACACTTAGGAATAAATTTAACCAAAGAAGTACAAAACTTGTATACTGAAAACTATAAAACATTGTTAAAAGAAAGCAAAGAAGACCTAAACAAACCCCATATTCATGGATTAGAAAACTCAATATGGTTAAGACAGCAGTACTCTTCAATTTGATCTATAGATTCAATGCCATCCCTATCAAAAGTCCAACTGTATTTTTTTTGGTAGAAATGAATAAACTGACCCTAAAATTAAAATGGAGTTTCAGTGGCCCCTGAAGAGTAAAAGCAATTTTGAAAACAGAAGAACTAAGTTATATTACTTCGTTTAAGTGACCATTAGATCACTTTCTGATTACAAAACTTACTACAAGCTATGGTAGTCAAAACAATGTGGTACTGGTGTAAGGACCAACCTATAGGTAGAAGGAATAGAATTGAGAGTCCTCAAATAAACCTATACATTTATGGTTAATTGATTTTTGAAAAGAGTGCCACAGTTGTTTAATAGAGAAAGAATCATCTTTTCAACAAATGGTGATGGGATACCTGGATATCCCCATGCAAAAGAATGGGTTTGGACCCCTACCTCACACCATATACCAAAAGTAACTCAAATGGATCAAAGACCTAATGTATGAGCTAAAATTATAAAGCTCTTAAAAGGAAACATAGTTGAAAATCTTTGTGATGTTGGTTTAAGCAACAGTTTGTTGAATATAATACCCAAAGCACAAGCAACAACAAAGAAATAAGACTTCGTCAAAATTAAAAACTTTGTGCATCAAAGTACACTATCAAGGAAGTGAAATGACAACTCACAGAAAGCAAGAAAGCATTTGCAAAGCATATATCTGGTAAGGGTGGAGTATCCAGAATATATAAAGAACTTTTACAACTCAATAAAAAGAAAACCCAATTAAAAAAGGGCAAAGTACTTGACTAGACATTTCTCCAGAGAAGATATACCAATGGCCAATAAGCACATAAAGAGCTGCTGACCATTATTAGTCATTAGGGAAATGCAAACCAAAATCAAAATGAGATGCCACTTCCTACTCACTAGGATGGCTATAATGAAAAAGATGGTCAATAACAAATTTAGATGAGGACGTGGAAAAATTGGAACTCTTGTGCATTGCTGGTGGGTATGTAAAATGGGGCAGACATTTGTAAAACAGTTTGGCTGTTCCCAAAAATGTTAAACAGACTTATTATACGACCCAGCAACTCTATTCCTAGGTAGGTACCCAAGAGATTTGAAAACATACATTCACACAAACATTTGTACACAACTGTTCATAGCAGCATTATTCGCAACCCCAAGGTGGAAAGAACTCAAATGTCTATCAACTGATGAATGGATAAACAAAATATGGTATTATCCACACAATGGAATATTATTCAGCCATAAAAAAGGAATGAAGTACCGATACATGCCACAACATGGATGAACCATGAAATGCTTAGCAAAGTGAAAGAATCTAGACACAAAAGGTCCCTTATTGCACGCTTTTGT
>PVKH010035331.1:0-11744 GCA_004027955.1 Chaetophractus vellerosus | reverse complement strand
GCCGGCTCGATAGCCCAGTGGATAGGGCGTCGGCATACCACATGGGAGGCCCTGGGTTCGATTCCCGGGGACCTCTCCTAGCGGGCAGACCGCCTTGAGAATGGCAAGCTGCCATGGGCGGGCTGGAGCCGCCGTGGGCAGGGCAAGAAGCTGCCACGGACATGGCAAGAGCCGCCACGGGCAGGGCCGGTCGCCCGCGGATGGAGCGCAGCCAGCCACCCGCGAACTGAAAAGCCCGCCATGAACAGACGCAGAGACCGCCCACAAGCGGGGAAAGCCGCGCCTGCGCAGTGTCCAATCTCGGCGCGTCCCCGCAGCGGGGGGAAGGGGAGATATGTAATAAAATAAATAAATCTTTAAAAAAAAAAAAAAAACCCAGTTGGCTAAACCTTTTGGTGATTACACAAAGCAAGGAAATCGAGAACTTAATTTAACAGGGTTTTGCGCTTGCAACACAAACTGCAAGACATGGAAAGCTTGAGCAAGACTCCAGTGGCATCTACTCTCCCACTGATCAAACCTTGTACACTAGGCCCAGCTCCCTCTCCCTCCAACCTTTACAAAATAATGATGTCAGCTAAAATCATTTCAGTGGTACACTGAAAATGTGTTCTAGCAATTCAGTCACATAACCATATTCTTGGATATGCATAAAACAACATTTTCTTTTTAGTTCCTTTGTTGACTATTCTCCTTCTTCCCGAACTACATTCAGTCACTTGGCTTCAGCCCCAGAAGACTACAGGCGGGATATGAGAGAAGGAGCCCTCAGAGTCTTAGGGCTGATGTGCTTGGCCGAAATTGGAGCAGAAGGCAGGGAGCAGCACAGGAGGAACCAGAGAAACCTGCACATTTAATTCTATTTTAGATTTTGCCTAATTCAAGCCAGAAGCCTGAAATGGGGAACTGGATTTGAGGCTGACAGGAAAAGGGGAGGGAGGGAGGGAGTGGGGTTCAATGTGCTAAGGAGTGGGGGGAGCCAGGGCAGACATTTAGTTTGATTAATTCAAGCAGAGCAGTGGAATTTGAAACGGGTTACAAAACATGAAAACTAAAATGGAAAAACAAAGAGGTCACACTCTTTCTGATAAAACAGAGGTAGTGCTTATCAAGAGATGCTGCCAACTCTTCTATAGTTAGCCTCTCTAAGAATTTTGTGGAAGAACAGGAAAATGCTCACTATTCATTCTTGGAAACTCTATTGTGGCTTCAAGGTACATGTGAGCAGCATAGTGATGTTTTTAAAACATTTTTTTTCTCCCTATGAAACTCCTGGAGGGCCCACATGTTCAGAACCCTTGACACTAGGGAGTGGTATGTGCTGGTAGGAAGCTATACAAAAGAAAGAAGTGTTTTGACTTGGGACTAGGTTTGCACACAAAGACTTAAAGCACTATGTAAAGCATATGACTACTAAAGGAGGCTGAAGCCAAGCTCTTAAATTTCAGCTCAGCTGGAGATTAAATATGAGGTTCAAATACTAAATCTTAACCTACTCACTATCCACTGAATAGTCCCTCCATTTACTAATGTTTGCATATAATAGCATGACTTTCTTCCACATGTACTCTGGTCTTTCAGCTGGCTATTTCAGGAGTGATCAGCTAGCAGTCTCCCTAGATGAATTATTCTCACCCTTTTTAGAATCACAATTCTTATCATTACTGACTTTACTTCCTGAAATTGTTTGCTTACTAAAAGTGCTATGTGGCACATATGTATCTTAAAATTGAAATCAACATGCTTTGGGAACCTTTCAAGAATACCCTGAGAGTGGTCAAAACCATGCTAGAATGCAATGAACTTGAGTTATAATGTCTGTGCGTTTACCAAACTATGGAAAACACATTGGTTATCACCTCACATGTTAAATAAAGGGAAAATTAATGGAAAGAAATGTATTTCCAAGATAGTAAGACAGTCTTTATACTTTTTAAAAGGAAGCACGGATTTTCAAAATATCTCCTAGAAATAAAACATTGAAATCATTAATAAGAAAAGTCAGGGGCCGGCTCGATAGCCCAGTGGATAGGGCACCGGCATACCACATGGGAGGCCCCGGGTTCGGTTCCCGGGGACCTCTCCTAGCGGGCAGACTGCCTTGAGAATGGCAAGCCGCCATGGGCGGGCCAGAGCCGCCGTGGGCAGGGCAAAAAGCTGCCACGGACAGGGCAAAAGCCGCCACGGGCAGGGCAGGTTGCCCGCGAATGGAGCGCAACCAGCCACCCGCGAACTGAAAGCCGGCCGTGAATGGAAGCAGAAGCCGCCCACAAGCGGGGAAAGCCGCGCCTGCGCAGTGACCAGTCTCGGCGCATTGCCGCAGTGGGGGGGAAGGGAAGATATGTAATAAAATAAATAAATCTTTAAAAAAAAAAAAAAAAAGAAAGAAAAGTCAAAATGCAAAACACTAGGAACAGTCATTCATATTTATCTTTTTATTTTGAAGGAAAATAAACCATGCTTTACCTGTGTCTTAGTTTTCCTCTTGCTTCAAATTCAAAGGGAATCTCTTCACCTGTGAGCACTTCTCGCCATTCACTAACATTGTGGGCATCATCAAAGAATGTTCCATTTCCTTCCGAAACTACCCCTGGACTCCCACTGTGAGACAATGCAGCCCTAGAACAAAATCAGACTACACCAGCTCACCCTTCTTTCTCTCCAACTCCCTCTCACATAGTGCTCTGTGCTGGAAAGGAAACCCTCCTGGAACTCAACTCACAAACAAAAAGCTGAATAACCTGGCTACAAAAGATGATTAAAAATGTCAGGAACTAAAGTAATCTTCATGATCACTCACACCTTATTTGAAACTTCAGAAAGCTGAAAACTACTTCATAATCACTCACCTCCAGCAGTAGTCTGGTTCGTGGGATCCTATGTAAACTACAGCATGATTTTTAAAAATTAGCATTTAGGTAGCTATCCAGAACTTAACAGGCCTAACTAAGTGTAAAAACAAAATAACTTTACCTCTAGAGCAGTATCATACTTAGTAGAGGTAAGAGAAATATGGTTTCAAACCAGTTCATTGTTATTACTCATTCCATATACTTCATGACCTAAATTGGAAAGATCAAGATGTATTTGGAAAGTTGAGTCAAGGTCTAAACAGACAGAAAATTCTTAGAGGGGGCTCTCACTAGGCTAAGGTAAATTTCCATTTGCTTTCCAAACTCCACCCAATTCCATCCGGGTAGAAGTTGTGTTTAAGGGTGAATGATAGTTCTTTTGAGGAAGGAACATTTTCAAAGCAGTATTAGACAAATACAAAAAACATTTGATTTAATAACCATACATAGCTTCTTTAAGAAGGCAAAGGGATGAAGACCAAGGAGAAAAGATGTAAGACTTTTCTATTCTTACTTTCTACTCATGTCTATAATTTGCTTAATGTTTTCTTTAAATATAATGTATTCCAGGAACAAGATCACAATTTAGATATTTCAGACTTAGGACCTATTTCTCTAGCAATTATATGTAGAACCAGAAGTTCCCCATAAATCTAAGCAAGACAGCAAGTTATTGTTATATTCAAATATAATCCAAAAAGCCTCAAGAAAGGGCCAGTCCTGCTCTGCTGGGCTGGGAGCAGGAGGCTTTGGTGGTAGAAATGGCTCAGGGCGACACTGAGTGCTCCTTACCTGGTAGGCGTGGTGGTCAGGGTAGCAAACCACAAAGTGCACCCTGTGTGATTCCTCAGAGCAAAGGGGACAAATGGCTGCCGGCGCTTGGGAGTTTTCACCTCTGCCACGAACAAACAGAAGGCCATTAGCATATGCCTATATCTGTGTGGCAAAGACCCTCCCCATACCTGGAGATAGTGCCCAAATTCTCTCCTGTGCAAAGGGGCAGAGCAAAGAGAGAAGATACTTCCACAGGTTTGTTGATAGGACAAATGGCAGCTCCACATATTTGCCACCTGCTATGGGAAGACTTGGTCCCACCTTCAGAAAACCAGTTGTGATGTGTGGCAACTGCCAGCCCCCAGGTCTTATGGGCCTTATCTCTCAGAAGAAGACATCTGGATCTAACTTGACTAGAATCAAGAAAGAAACAGATAAGGACGCCTCCACTACTCCCCAAAATTATAACTAGGTAACTAAAATTATAGCAAGATTACATCACATGTACTTATTTGTCCAAAAAAGACTACTTTAACAAAGCTTCCCTTTATACAAAAGTTCCCCTTCATGTCTGTTCAGCTGTGATATAGAAGAAGAATATTGTTTTCTACTCTCTATTACTAATATTTGTTTGGGTTTTTGTTTTTGTTTTTTGTCTCTCAGAAAATCAGAGATAGGCTATCCCAATGCTCTTAAAAGAATTATGCCCTAATTTTAGATGTCAACATTTAAGTTCATTTTTTACATAGATATCACCCACTTATTAGTTGGTAGGTACTACTGAGGCTAAAAAAGAACATAAAATATGGTTTCTTTTCACAAATGAGCTTTTAATCAGGGAAACTGGAAAGAAACAGTAACCAATACAAGACTCTAAGTAATCAAATGCTAGAGAGTTGAGCTGACTATATAAGATATCAGAGAAGTGAGTGGCCAGTATGGCCAGAAATAGCCAAAGAAGGAGGATTTATGGTGACAGGGCTGCTTCGGGATCCCTATACCAGCACCACTTCCCATGCAATGGGATCTGGCAGGGGACAGAGAGTGATGAAGGCAAGGGGGTGGTGGGGGGTGGTCACCAGCTCCTCTTAGCAAGGACATGTGCCTCCTCCACTGGCCATGCAAAGAGAGGGCAGTGGCAGAGAGAACCACGAAAGCAACAGCAAGCCAGTACAGGATCCTCCTGACTGGCATGCTCACACCACAGCACACCACCAACAAAAGGGTGCAGCCCCATCTTAGTTTGTGCCCAGCTTTCAAGCACAGAGACCCGAGGAAGACCATGGCCCAAATGGTCTGCAGCTGTGGAGAAAATGGCATCCAGAGGTGCCAGCAAGCTCTGACTGAGGAGAAACCTACAGCAAAATTCAATTCATCATACAGGGCCACATTTCCTGCCAACAGAGTCAAGAAGGAAAATTGCAACCCACACAACTTTGTACTACCTCTTGAATAAGGCATGGGGCAGTACCATAAAAGGCAGTAATTATCATGGCCTTCTAAAGAGTAATGGCTTTCTTTTTATCCCTTTTTATCTTCCAAGGTTTCCAGAAGTTAGTACAATTAACATTGCAAAACCAGCAATTCCAAGTTAAGGCAAATTCTATTTTGACAACCACAGCTGGGGGAAAGCTAGGGGACTGAGAACCAGTAATATGCTAAATAAATGGGCAGTCTCCATTGTGTTGCCACTATTTTGCTGTTAGTCATTTGGAGACATCCCAGATATTTACAAAAATAATTTCTATTTAGAATATGCCCATTTCTCACTCCAGTGGCCTTACTTTGTTCTCAAGGTTTGCATTAAAAAAAAAAAAAAAAAAAGCGTTCATCAAGTAGAAAACTAAGGAGTAGCTGTGAGGCTGCTGACAAGAGCAGTGGGGGAGTAAAAAATTTAAGAGCTGTCTGAAAAGTAAACAGTATTTATTGTGGCACTTTGAAAGGCACCTCTCACTCCATGAGTGCAGTGAGAGCTGCTTTTATTACAGTAGATAAAGGACCCAGGAGGAAAAGAAGCCAGATGTGCTTTCATATCCCACTGTGAGCCAGACTGTAAATTTCCATTTGTAAATTAGATTAAAACAGAACAGGTGGCAAGTGGCTTTGATCACTGTGCAATACAGAATAAAGTGCTAGGAATCCATATAAATATATTCACAAGTATATTGCTTTGGAATTAAACAGCACGGGTAGGCATTAGGTCCCCAAGCTCCTTCGGTTGATTAGACATACCAGCACAGATTTCAATAACCCCACTTATTTGAGGATAAAAATACATGGATTGCACACAAATACAAACCCAACATCAGGGAACAAATCAGACATCTCCTGCATTAGGGTCCAAATAAACTGTGTACTTGCCCTTGGCATAGCTCCATAGAAAAAAAATTCCCAAGTCGATCAAAAAGAACAGCTTTCCCTGGTGGCCAACCCTAATTTCTTCATAGGCTGAGAGAACCTAAAGTCCTCACAATCAAGTTCAGAATCAAACAGCTCCAGATGAGGAAATGTCCACCCCTTTGGACTTGTTTCACAGAGTAATTCGGCCATTATGAACAGTGTAGATTTTCATGCTACATAAGCAGCTCATTCAGAAAAGACCTGTTTTATAAATCATAAGAAATAGATTAAAGTCCCAGATTGCCACTAGCTAGCTAGTCATGTGAAGGCAAACTATTTACTCTCTCTGAGTCTCTCGGTCCTCATCAGCTAAAAAAGAACAATGCTTTGCTTAGAATGAAAGATTTAACAACAGATATAGAAAGGCTTAGAAGTATATACCCACAAATAACTGAAGAGTTGATCACGGGCTTTCTTTATGAGCCATCCCTCAAATATCCATACTGATAAAACCTTCTAGGAAAAAACCCACAGCACTGTACCCAGGTATTAATATCCCTCTTGAGTACTCTAGGTAGATGAGGCTCAGATGTTCTTTTTTTAAAAAAATGTATCATGATCCAGAATCCGGTGTTAGCCAAGAACAGATATAAATCATTCAGATTAAATCCCATTCTTCAAAACAAATGAAGAAAAGAACATCTTGGGATTCCAATTCCTTAATGTTCATGGTATTTTCTACCACAGTCACTTACCAGTCAAACTCTCAAGGAATCTTACAGGAGCAGAGATAGAAATAAAGAACATTTTCATTTCTATCTTCCAAGCACCTAAATTCAAATCTAAAGAAATTAGGGTTTGCATCTAAGCAATTATTTACTGGGAAACTTTTTTCTTGGTTCTATTCCTGGTCATTACATCTACTAGTCCATAAAGTCCCTTGAATTCCCAAAATGTTCACTGAATATTTCATAAACAAAGACTCGCAACACTGCTGACGGAGGACATTTTTCTTCCGTTTACTTGCTTTTCCATAGAGGAAATCACTAACTGACATTTGATAGTTCTGCATCACACATTTATTACATTTCAACCAAAAGCTAAAGGAGATGGAAGTGAGATACCATGAAAATTAGCACATCACTTACTTCTGATGTAAGGTGACACTCTGTTCATGAGTCCTATTACTAAAGCAAATTACTCACAACTGGATGTACCTCCATTCAGTTCCCAATAACAGAAAATCGATGTACAAAACAGTTTTTAAAGTAGGAAAATAAAGCAAGCCCTCGCTTGGCTATACTGTACCTCTAGCATAGATCTGGTGCTCTAGGTTAGTCAGACTGGCTGTACTCCTAGTTCTAAGGTAGACAAGGGGGAGGCCTGGTAGAACAGGAGAGACAAAGTTAGAGGGTAAGAATAAATACAGTGAATAAGAAGACTAACCTCCAAAACAGAAGCACAGATAGAGGACATTACAAAAATAGCAAGCACCATGCAATTAAAGAATCATTCCCTTAAGTAATGATTATTAAGACCTAAACTAAGAATGTACTTGACAAAGTGAAGAAGACATTTTTTTTTTACAATAGCCTTTATGGTGGAGGCTGTGTCAAAGTGGCATATCCTCTTTTTTTCTGAATTCAGGAAAGAAAAGGTATCCAACATTCTCTTGAAAAGAATGACATGTTTTCTGAGGGTTTTTCATTTAAAGCATGCGTGTTCTTAAATGGCATAGAAAAGTTACCAAAACCAATCAATATTAGTGGGAATTTTAGTGGGGATTGCTCCACTCAAAATTGGAAAAGGCAGGTAGCAACAGAATGTTAACCCTCCAGAGGTCTCAAATATTCAGGAGAAAGATAGTGTGTGTTTCAAATTTAAACAATTTCTTCTAAGAAGTTATCCCACAGTATTGTTTAAATTCCATATTAAAAATGGACGTTTTTAGAATATTTAAGGGAATATAGTTGAGATTTCATAAAAATTTCCTTGAAATCTTAACACTAATAAATTCAATAAAGTACCATGCCATCCAGGTTTACCTACCGAATCTCAGCCCTTACAGAACAAAGTGAACAATTAGGTAAACAATGAAGCCAATATTTTTCTTTCCCCTGCTAAAGAAACTGAGAAATCAGAAGCTCCTTTTGGCTCAATTTCATATTAAGAATCTCATCTCCAAGGGCTCATATTTTAAAGGTGGCCTTATAAAACACAACTTCTGTGGGAACATGACTAAATATTCACGAATAAGGACTTAAAGTTTGCTATAAGTTCAACAAGGTTCAAACTTACTGACTTTCATAACAAATGCCCAACAATCATTTTAGTAGGCCTGTTTAAAAAATACAACCCATGCCATTTGCTATGCTACCACTCAGGAATTTCCAATAACAAAAGAGGTTTGGATATGTACGAATATTTAGTTATGACTAATTAAAGATACATTACCAAAAAAATAAAAATAAAATAAAATAAAAATTTTAAAAATTAAAAAAAATAAAAGATACATTATACTTTATAAGTCTAACCATAAAAACCTCTAAGTAAATCAAAATCAAGCTTTAGGTATTGGCATTTAACATAGATAAAGACAGTTTATGAAATTACAGAGAGAAAGAGAAGAAAAAAAGAAAAAGAAAAAGAGGGAAAGGGGGACTAAAGAAAATCCTTCAACAGAATCCTGAAGATTAGGCCTCCATGGTAGTTACACTGACTCCAAATTTAAAATAGCCCTGTATAAACTATATTCTTTATAAAGACTCTCTCGGACATATGACATATTACAAAGATTATCTGGAGTCTTTTGGTAGACTAAGCTGTATTTTTTTGACGCGCAAATTGGGAAGCCTAAAGGAAGGACAGAATTGAAGGTGATGATGTCTGCAAAGCCCTGGCTCCTTAAGCAATAACCTTAAGACTCAGAAGCAGCATCCTGGGAAAACAGAGAGCAAGCACAGCTGACATTTCTTTGTCTCTCCTTCAAGTAGTATAAGGCAGATAGAAAGTCTACATATATACTCTGAAGGAGAAATGAACTATTTTAAATATTTCATACACTAAGAAAACTCATTTCCCATGACACGTTTGCAGACCAGATGGAATATTTAAGTATTCATGAGCTATATTAAGTCCAGCCAAGACTCCCAAAAGAAACTGCACTGAGTCAGAGCTGAGAGGAACTTGGATGACAATGGCCTGTGGAACAACTAAGGACCATACAGTTGTCCATCACAAACTCCCCAGCTCTGAGGAAAACAGAGCTCAATGGCAAAGCATTAAGTAAGGGAAGAAAACATTGCTAAAAGAGATCAAACCAACTCCTCTTTCTTTAAGGGGCTGGGTATTCAATCTTTTATACTTTATGAACAATACAGGACCTTCTGTTAAAAAAAATTTCCCTCATGGGTATTTTCTCCCTTTTCAAGAGTATATCCAAACCTTTTATCTCTAAATTTAGAAGACTTAAAAGAAGTTCTAAACTGTCAAAAATTCAATCAACTGGAATACCAATGTTTTGCTGAGTAAAACACAAACCTACCAACAGTTTATTCCTGGTGCATTTTCAGAGGCACAAGTTCAAATGCAGTGTTACCAGAATTTAGGAATGGTGTGCTACAGATCCTTTCTCTTCCACAAAGGTGGAAGTAGAGCCCATATTTAAAAAGGTCAGTAGCTGATGACAGAAAACTATCTCTTGCAAAGACTAGAACAGAACTATAAAAGATAGTCAGCATTGCCTATAGGTTTTTCCATGAAGAATAATGATAGTTCTATTTGGATTTCTCAGTGAAACATTGTTCTATAGGTCAAGAGAGATTTAGTTAGACACTTGCCAAGTAAACTCTTACTTTGTCCAAAGCATGGAGGATCCACCGAAGAGCCCATCCAGTGTTCTGATTTGGTTGAATCTATTTCTCTGTCCTGTTTACAGTAATCTGCCATCCATGATTCCTTGGTACTTTCATACTGGTCTAGAAAGAATTCCCCAAAAATATTCAGTACAGTTGTAGAAGTGCTAGACAGAGATATAAATGAAAGTCTATGGGTGCATAGGAGAGAAGGAGATTCATTCTGCTAGGGGGTATATCCAAAGTCCAGGGAAATCTAATGGAGACCTTGGTTCTGGGCCTTAAGAAATGAGGAGAGTTTAGAGTTTACCAAAAGGATTAGGTAAAGTGACATTGCAGGCAGAGGGAACAGAATATGCCAATGTCCCAAGACATGAAAGTACACTGCACATTTAGAGAACATTGAATATTCTGGTGTGGCCTGAGCACAGCATGTTAAAATAGGGACATAGCTAAGAGATCTAGGAAAGCAAACAGATTACTTTGCTCTAACGAGCTTGGAATGCCATGCTAAAGGAGAGGGTTTACAGGCAGAAGGACCAGGTAGGAGGCTATTAAAAAACAATTAAACTTAGGAGGTAGAAATCCAGATGACAACTCTCCATGAGCAAATAGTTTTACTCTTTTATTTCAAGAGACAGCAGGTTAACAAAATAATTACATTGCACCACACTTAGATGAAGAGCTTTACACTAATTAAGATATACTTTTTGGAACAAGAATTATTGGTTTCTGGTTTTCAGTCTCAATATTCAGCTACAAAAATTAGTTTTATTTAAATGCTAAGAGGACATAACAATGTTTCTGGTTTCAGCACAGTATAAGGACAATGAATGAGGAATTAGGAAAAAAAAGATTAAAAGTTTCACCACTTTTTTTTTTTTTTCAACCAGGGATATCTTTTGGAAGATATTTTTAAATAGACAGATGCTCATCAGAAATACCAACAAGAACTGATTTGTTTGAAGTAAGCTCTTATTTATTGCAGGTTTTCAAAGTACTACCACAAATTTTGTGTAACCTTCCAGATAAACAGATTAGGTGAAAAATAAGAGGTCAGTACATAGTGATATTAATAGCCAGATGAATGAATGAATGAATGAATAAAAGAAATCTGATCATTTAAAGCAGGGGATTTAAATTTTTTGGATTAATAAACTATCATCTCATTTCACTATATGTTCTCTCCTTACTCGACATAGGGAAAGGCAATCAATATCTGAATATTTAGCTTCAATTCAACACACACACTGAAGAAAATTCACAGATTTGCAATAGTATATGTTATCACAGAGAAAACCACAGCATTACCAAAAATTAGATCTGGATAGATCAATCATTCACAACAGTTAAGGTGAGTTTTCATAGCAAATGGGGGCACTACCTAATTGTATGATAATTTACCCTCCTTTTAGAGGATAGGAATGCAAAGAGGGAGTAGTTCGGATTCACTGCCTCTATTCCAAGAATGTACATTTTTTGTTGCCAAAGAAGCTTTCAGAACATATGCCAGCTTTGGCAACCCTTTTAACAAAGTCATTTTCAGAGGTTAACATACTTGATGGGAAATAGCACAGACAAGCTCTTTAGAGGTTGTTTTTATTTTTTATTTATTTTTTTTTTTAAAGATTTATTTATTTTTATTACATATCTCCCCTTCCCCCCGCTGCGGCGACGCGCCGAGAGTGGTCACTGCGCAGGCGCGGCTTCCCCACTTTGTGGGCAGTCTCTGCGTCCGTTCACGGCCGGCGCTTGATTCAGTTCGCGGGTGGCTGGCTGCGCTCCATCCGCGGGCGACCTGCCCTGCCCGTGGCGGCTCTTGCCCTGTCCGTGGCAGCTTCTTGCCCTGCCCACGGCAGCTCCGGCCCGCCCATGGCGGCTTGCCATTCTCAAGGCGGTCTGCCCGCTAGGAGAGGTCCCCGGG
>PVKH010035330.1:0-11738 GCA_004027955.1 Chaetophractus vellerosus | reverse complement strand
ATCCAAATTACCATTTAGTGTCAGTTACTTTCAGTCTGAAGAACTTAATATTTCCTGTAAGTTGTGCCTGCTCACAAGAGTCTCAGTGTTTGTTTATGTTTCAGTATCCTCACTTCCTCACTTTTCCCTTATTTGTGAAAGATAACTGCTGAATATAGGCTACTTAGCTGACAGTTTTTCCTTTGATAATTGAATATGTTATCCCACCACCTCTTATTAATTTTTTTCTACTTAGAAGTTAGCTGTTAATCATATTTGGGTTCCCTTATAAGTGATGCATCATTTTTCTCTTGCTCCTTTCAATATTTTCTCATTGTCTGTGTCTTTCAGGATTTTTACTATGATGTGTTTCTGGATCTCTTTGTGTTTAACCTACTTGGTGATATTTGGGCTTCACATTTAGGTTAGTATTTCTCAGTAAATTTAGGGAGTTTTAAGCCATTATTTCTTTGAATATTTATTACTATTTACCTTCTTTCCTCTCTTCCAGTATCACAATTATACATATATTGATGCATTTAATTATATTCCATATTTCTTTGAAGCGCTGTTCATTTTTCTTTTTTCTCTCTGCTTTTTAGCTTGTATACACTCTATCAACCTACCTTAAAGTTTGCTAATGCTTTCTTCTTCCAGTTTGAATTTACTGTTGAGCTCCTCTAGTGAATTTTTCTTTCCATTATTGTACTTTCAACTCCAGCATTTCCATTTAGTTCTTTCTGTAATTTCTGTTTGTTGATGTTCTCTCTTTGATGAGACCTGTCATCACACCTTCCTTTACTTCTTTAATCATAGTTTTCTTTAGTTCTTTGAGCATATTTATAAGGGCTATTTTGAAGTCTTTTCTGTTAAGTCTGACATCTGTTTCCTCTCAGAGGTTTCTTTTGTTTTTTCTTTTCCCAGTATTTGTATGGTTCATGGTCTCTTCTTTCTTTGCGTGTCTCATAATTTCCTGTTGGAAACTGACCTTTTTAGATAATACATTTTAAGGGTATTTTACAATATATTGTATCCCACTATATGTTTTTTCCCCTTCTCTTAATTTTTTTTTATTTTTAAAGAAGCTTTAGGTTACATAAATGTTACATAAAAATATAGGGGATTCCCATATGTCCTACCCCATTCCCCTCCCACACTTTCCCATATTAACAACATCTTTTGTTAGTGTGATACATTTGTTATAATTGATGAAGACATAATAAAGCATTGCTACTAACCATGGACTATAGCTTACATTATAATTTACACTCTGCCCCACACAATTTTATCAGTTATAACAAAATGTATAATGGCCTGTATCTGTTATTGCAATATCAGGCAGGACAATTCCAATGTCACAAAAATGCCCCCATGTTACACCTATTCTTCCCTCTCCCTTCCCTCAGAACCTCTTGGAGGCCACTGCTTTTATAGTAAAACCTCAAGACTGAGGAATGAACAATGGACTAAAGTAAACTTATTATTATTCTATTATAGACTTATTATTCTAGCAATGGAAGAACTTTTATCCCACTATATGGTGTTTTTTGTCATTATATCTTTATTTGTTTATTGTCTGACTGGATTATTTCAGCGAAATGTGTCACCCCTAAGAGTGTTAAACCGCAGATATTGCTTCACTGCCTTGATGGGATGGCAGTGGTTTGGGTAGGACCTTCTTATTTACTGTCACTTTCTTTGACCACACTGTTAAGCTTCGCTAATTGCTTACTGATTGATTTTCTGTTTTCAACAATGCCCTGGGGCCTAACCTGCTCTATAGAATAATCCAATCAAATTTGGATTACTTTGAAGGAGCAATTCCTGAATCCATTGTTTGATATTTGTTATGACCCCAGGCATGCTCCTCCTAGATGCTTTTCCCCCATATTCTGTGCTTCTACTCTTAGGCAAAATCTGTGAGCCAGGGTTCTGGAGTCAGGAATGGTTCTTTATCCTGACACCTCCATCTTAGGAACTGAGTTCTCAGGGTGTTAGAGGTCTGTGGTAACTTCTAATCTTCTCCATTTTCCTCTCTTGGTATGGAAATTCTACTTTAGCCCAAGGTAAGGGTAATCAGACGCTCAGTATTCTCAGTGGCACAGTGTCCAAGGTATACTTCCCTAGCATGACTGGGGGCTGGGCAGAGCTTAGCCTCAGCAACAGGTAGCTGGGAGCATGATGAGAAATAATGATACCCTGCTTCTCCTAAGATGATTGCCCTCTCTCTGGGAGCTGCATCTAGAAGAACACTGAAATTTTGGTAGCATCAATCAGCCAGAAGTAGTTTCCACCTTGTTGAGCTGGATGAAAAAGGGAGGAAGAAGGTTTCAGTTTGAATCCCAAGAATCTCACTTTCCTTACCAAATTAACATTTGTGCATTTGCTGTATATCCTTGTGGCTATATCCAGAGACTTTAAGTGGTTGTTTTATTTATGATGTTCACCAGTTACGCTGTGTTCTTCATGTTATCGCCCCGGAAATTCCTACGCACTTGATGTTATTGCAGAAATAATTTTTCCCTGAAGCCATTTTCTTTCTGTTGTGGTTATTTCAAGGGCTTTTCTGAGTCTCTGCTAGGCTACCTGGACTCTTGACTTTCTCTTTTACAATTCATACTGTTTTTCTTTCTCTTTCATTGTATGTTTTCTCCTGTTGTCTGTTGTTGAAAAGTCCTGCTGAGCATGGCACACAAGTATTCTATTTTATTTCTTCTTCTTCTATTTTTTTCCTCCCTCCAGGTATAAATGGTAACTAACTTTTCCTATTAGAAATCCATTCATATTTAAATTAAAGATCTGCCTTCTATAGCACAAACTCTCCATCATTAAATCTAATCATAAATTCCCTTAAAATGAAGTCATCAGCTCTTCCTAATCATTTAATAGTATTAGATCTGTTCCATTTAATATTCTACCTTTAGAAAGAAAAAGAAGCAATGGAAGTGAAAAATGCATGAAGGAAAAATCAACAGAACTTTGGAATTGATAATATATTAAAGAGTGGACAGTAATCTAAGTGAACCAATGGTTTTAGGTCCAAATAACTAGGAAGGTGGTTTCATAAACTGAGATTCAGTATGTTGGGAAAAAGAATTATGAATTTATTTCAGATCTATTGAAAAAAGAACTTCTGGTTGATCAAGATGACAGCATAAGACACTATAGGATGCTAACCCCCACAGAATTTTTGAACATCTAGTAAGAATTAACAGAGGAATCTTCCTCAATACTTCAGAAAATAATTAAAGTGTTTCAGTAATGGGTTGAGTGCCAAGTCAAGAAAACACAGTTTCAGAAATGGTAAGAGAAAATCTTGGTGTCCTTGCTGGTCCTTATACCACTGCCATCTCAGCCAGTGTGGAGCCAGCCTGTGCTCCCATTATGGGTCTCTGGTCCTGTTCCAGACAGAGTAGGTTATCTTCTGTGCACATATTGGGATGCCTATATGTGCATGCCAATCAATCAGGAAGCAGCCTGGAAGACTGAATCAGACAGCTTATCTCTGGCTTGCTCTCCCTGATTTTGTCCTGCAGGCAGAGGCAAATTGCAGACAGTTAAAATGGTGTAAAAATGGATTAATTCAAAGCAGCCTGGGGCAAAGCAAAACTGGTATTAGACATACAATTGAGCACCTGGAATGGTGGGGACTCTATCTCTTAGGAATTAGTCTCAGGAAAGACAGAGAGAATCCTGCACTTTACTTTTGCCTCTAGCTAATTTTCTTGACAGGAGTGTGAACTCTGAAGGAGAGCAACAGGCAACACAGAGCCAATTTGAAAAGACTGTGAAAGGTGATTTTTGTGTTGGTTTATTTTTGTTAGCTCCAGAATTTTAGGAAAATGCTGTCACATTACTAGCTGAATACAACCTTATAGATTAGACAGCTCAGGGACTAAATCTCAGAGTTAAAACATTAAAATATTAAAATGTACAGTGTGCAACAAAAGATTACAAGAGAAATAAAGAAGCAGGAAATGATGGCCGATCCAAAGGAGCAAGATAAAAATTCAGAAACCATCAATAAGAACAAGACAATAACTTAGAAACTGTCAATGAAGAAGACCAAAGTTTGGACATACTGGACAAAGACTTAAAAAATGATCTTCAATGTCCTTAAGGAGATAATGAAAAATATGGGGAAAGTATTAAAGGATATCAAGAAAACAATGAATGAACAATATGAGAATCTTAATAAGGAGAAAAAATTTTAAAATGAGCCAAAGAGAAATATTGGAGTTGAAAACCACAATAACTGAAATGAAAAATTCCCTAGAGTGTTTCAACAGGAGATTGTAGCTGGCAGAAGAAAAAAAACTAACTTAAGAAAAATTGAAATTATTCAGGCTGAGAGGCAGAAAGAAAATAGTATAAAAGACCTGTGGGGCGTATCAGGTATACTAATAAACACAGTATGGGAGTCCCAGAAGGATCAGGAAGAGAGAAAGGGCCATAAGGAATATTCAAAGAAATAATGGCAGAAAACATCCCAAATTTAATGAAAATCATGAATATATATATATGCATTCAGTAGCTCAAAGAACCATAAATAGGATAAACTTGAAGAGAACATGCCTAGACACTTAGTAGTCAAACTGTCAAATACTAAGGACAAGGAGAGAATTCTAAAAGCTGCAAGAGAAAAGTAATGTGTTATGCAAACTGATCTTCAACAATAATAAAGGCTGATCCCTCAAGTGCTGAAAGAAAATGATTGCCAGTCGAAGCATTGTATATTCGGCAAGACTGCCTTTAAAAAATGAGGGATAGATGAAGACATTCTAAGATTAATAAAACTGAGGGAATTTATCACCACTAGACCTGCCTTGCAAATGCTAAAGGGAGCTCTTTGTACTGAAAGGAAAGAATCATAGATAATGCATTAAAGAGATGAAAAGAATAAAGACCTTGGTAAAAGTCACCATATGGGTAATTATAAATACTAGTAATATTGTAGTGTGTGTGTGTATGTGTGTGTGTGTGTGTGTGTAGCTCCACTTTTTGCTTCTTACAGGCTCTAAAATGAAAATGCTTAAAATTAATGATAATTCTATGGTTTGGGACGTGCAAGATATAAAGATGTAATTTGTAACAAGTACAACCAAGAGGTAGTGGGGTGGCAGTTTATAGGACCAATGTTTGCTCATGCTATTGAAGCTAAGTTGGAATCAAATCAAAGTTGATTGTTATAGATTTAGTATTTTAAAAATTAAGCTCCACGTTTACCACAAAGAAAATATTTGAAAAATGTATACATAGAAATGTGAGAAGGGAATCAAAATGGTACACTGCAAAAATCAAAGAACTATGAAAAATGGCATTAATGGAATAATTGAGGGACAAAAAAGGTATAGGACTTAAAAAGACCAAATAGCAAAATGGTAGAAGAAAATTCTGCATGATCAGTAGTGACTTTAAATGTAAATGGATTAAACTTCCAGTCAAAAGGCAAAATTGGGCAGAATGGATAAAAAAGCATGGCCTAACTCTATGTGGTCTATAAGAAATTGATCTTAAATTCAAAGAAACAAGTAGGTGAAAGGGAAAAGATGGAAAAAATATATATCACACAAATAGTAACCAAAAGAGTGCTCAGATCTCTATACTAATGCCAGATAAAATAGGCTTTAAGTCAAAAACTTTACAAAGGGACAAAGAGGATCACTATATATGGATAAAGGAGTCAATTCATCAAGAAAATATGACAATTATCAATACACACACAGACACACACACACACACACACACACACCCCTAAGGACAGAGCCCCAAAATATATGAAGCAAATATTGAGAGATTTGAATAGAGAAATAGATGGTCATACATTAATAGTAGGAGACTGTAATATACCACTTTCAGTAATGGATAGACCAGCTAGACAGAAGATCCATAAAGGAAATACAGGACTTGAAAAGGTATAAGCCAACTAGAGCTATCAGACATATATAGAACCCTCTCCCAGTAGCAGTAGAATACTCATTCTTCTGTAGTGCATATGGGTCATTCTCCCATGTATGGACCATATCACCAAACAAGTCTCAAATTCAAAATTATTGAAATCAGGTGTGTCTTCTCTGACCACAGTATAATGAAGCTAGAAATCAAGAACAGAGGGAGAACTGGGAAATTCACAAAGTATATTAACATTAAACAACATACTTTTTTTGGCTTTTATAATGGAAATTTTATTAGGGTAAAAACTTATAGTTCCAAGGCTGCAAAAATGTCCAAATCAAAGCATCATAATAGATGCTTTCTCTCCAAAGTTTGAAGAAATCACCATGGAAATTAAGAAATATTCAGGGGTGGATAAAAATGAAAACGCAAAGTACTAAAACTTATGGGATGCAGCAAAGGTAGTGCTGAGGGAAATTTATAGCTATAAATAGTCATACTAAAAAAAAGATCTCAAATAAAAGTTCTAACCTCACAACTGGAGGAGCTGGAAAAAGAGGAGCACAATTTAAACTAAAGAAGGGAGAATAAAGGAAATAAAGTATAGAGCAGTTATTAAACAGAAAATAAAAGAGAAAACAATGGAAACAACCAACAAAACCAAAAATTGGTTCTTAGAAAAGTTCAATATAATCAACAAAGCTTTAGCTAGACTGACAAAGAAAAAAATAGTGAGAATGCAAATAACCAAATCAGAAATGAAAATCAGTTCATTACCACCAACCTCATGGGAACAAAAAGGATTATAAGAGGCTACTATGAACAACTGTACACCAACAAATTAGATAACCTGGGTAAAATGGTCAAATTCTTGGAAATGCACAAGCTACCTACACTGACTCAAGAAGAAACAGAAGATCTCAACAGACCAATAACAAGTTAAGAGATTGAATCAGCCATCAAAAACTTCCCCCAAAAGAAAGACCCAGAACCAGATGACTTCACTGTTGAATTTTATCAAACATTCCAAAAAGATTTAACACCAATCTTGCTTAAACTCTTCCAAAAAATTGAAGAAAAGGGAGCACTTTCATATTCATTCTATGATATTAATATCATCCTTATACCCAAACCAGGTAAGGATACCATGAGAAAAGAAAATTACAGACCAATATCCCTTATGAATATAGATGCAAAAATCCTAAACAAAATATTTGCAAAGCTAATCCAACAGCACGTTAAAATAATTACACAATCATCAAGTAGGATTTATCCCAGGAATGAAAGAATGGTTCAACATAAGCAAATCAATTACAGTAATACACCACAGCAAAAAAAATGGAGAGAAAAAAAAAACCAACATGGTAATCTCAATTGACACAGAAAAGACATTTGCCAAAAATGCAGCACTCCTTCTGAGCAAAATCTCTTAGAAAACTTGGAATAGAAGGAAAATCTCTCAGCCTGATAAAGGACATTTATGAGAAACCATAGCTGACATCATACTCAATAGTGAAATACTAAAATCTTTCCCTTTAAAATCAAGAACAAGACAAGGTTGCCCATTGTCACCACTGTTATTCAATAATGTACTAGAAGTTCTAATAGAGCCAATTAGTCAGGAAAAAGAAATCAAAAGCATCTACATTGGAAAGGAAGAAGTAAAATTTGCCATAATTTTAGATGAAATGATCCTATATATAGAAAAATCCTGGGTAAAAAGACACCGAAGTGCCTAGAGCTTTGGATTAAGCAAATTGGTGAGGTATAAGATCAGAGATCTAAATATAAGAACCAAAAACATAAAACTCCTAGAAGAAAACAAAGGGAAGCATCTGCTGGACCTTATGTTTGGCAATGGTTTCTTAGGCTTTACACTAAAAGTACAAGCAAAAAAAAAAAAAAAAAAGATAAGTAGGACTTCATCAAAATGTAAAATTTTGTGCATCAAAGGACTTCATTAAAGTAAAAAGAGAACCTACAGAATGGGAGAAAATATTTGGAAACCACACATCAATAAGGCTTTAATATCCAGAATATATAAAGAAATTCTATAACTCAACAATCAAAAGACAAATAACTCAATTAAAAAATGAGCAAAAGATTTGAATGAACATTTCTCTGAGAAAGATATACAAATAATCAATAAGTACATGAAGAGATGCTCAACATCTTTAGCCATTAGGGAAAAAAATCAAAACCACAATGAAATACCATTTCATGCTCACTAGCATGGCTACTATTAAAACAAGAAAATGAAAATAAGTGTTGCAAAGTATGTGGAACAATATGAACACTAGTGGATTGTTGGTAGAAATGTAAAATGGTGAAGCTGCTATGGAAAACAGCTTTGCAGATCCTCAGAACATTAAGTATAGAATTACCATATGACTTGGCAATCCCACTTCTATGTATATACCCAAAAGAATTGAAAGCAGGGACTCAAACAGATATTTGCCCACAAATGTTCATAGTGGCTTTATTCACATTTGCCAAAATATGAAAGTGACCCAAGTGTCCATCAACTAGTGAATGGATAAAAAATATTGATATATAAATACAATGGGATATTATCTAGCCATAAAAAGGAATGAAGTTTTGATACATGTGAAACAAGAATGAATCTTGAAGACCTCATGTTGCATGAAATAAGCCAGTCACATAGGACAAATAATATTGTATGATCTCACTGATATGAAATAATTAGAATAAGCAAATTCATAGAGTCAGAAACTAGAATACAGGTTACCAGAGACTGAGGTGGGGCTAAGGAATGGGGAGTTAATGCTTAATTAGTACAAAATTTGTATTTTGGGGAAATGGAAAATTTTGGTAAAGGATGGTGTTGCTGGTAGCACTACATTGCGAATGTAATTAACGCCACTGAATTGTATATTTAAATGTGTTTGAAATGGAGCATTTTAGGTTGTTTTTAAGTTACCAGAATAAAAATGAAAAAGCAACAACAATATAAGCATGTACAATCCAAACAGTGAACCCTAAGTTAAACTATGGACTATAGTTAACAGTATAACTGTAATAATTTCGCTTCATCAATTGTCACAAAGGCATCATGCCAATGAGTTTACTTGTGAATACATCTGGAAGGATTTTTCATGACAAAACTTGGTAGTCAGAGATGTTTTACATACTCATTTTATTCTTTTTTAAAACTTGCTGTGTTATATACACTTGCCAAATGCATTTCCTCATGGAACTTTGGGAAAGATAGTTCTCTCTATTTGCATGCATGGGTCATTTATGAAACAATGATCATGCCACTTCAGATCATTAGGATCGCTAAGTGATTTTTGAAGGGTATTCAGTCTTCTGTGAGAAACAATAATGGACTTTTTTAGTTTCCCACAATTACATTTTTAATTTTAGATGCTTTTTTTCATGACTTGATGAAAATTTATTCATAGGATTCAGTAAAGACAGAAAGCACATGAAGTCACATGTCTTCATTTTTAAAGTATATTAATCACATTCAAATTTTTATTCATTTTTATGCATAACAATGTGCATTGGTATTGTTTGTTCCGGCCATTTTTCCTCTGATTCAGATGATCACACACTCTTTAGTGTAAAGAATTATTATGCTCTTATAGCATTCCATCAAAAGAGGAACAATTGTTATGACAGAGACAGAATTTTACGTTGTAATGCTTATAGGAATTTTAAAATTAACATTCAGATTTATTATAGAAACTTTTAAAAAATTGTTTTTGGGATAATTGGAAAGATAATTTCACTTGGTATGCCTAACTGGTATCAATTCATTTAAAAATATTAAAGTCAAAATTTGAGATTGATATATTTAAATGTCAGCTATCTGCCTAAACTTTGAATAATGCTCTTTGATTCAATCATATGTAATACTGAGGGCATTAACCAACACTTATCATCATCCATATTCATATAAATGAGTATGTTCCAGGTACAGGGTCTGTGTGGTTTGATGTTATATGTACCCCAGACAAACATGTTCTTAAATTTAATCCATTCCTGTGGGTGTGAACCTATTGTAAGTAGGACCTTTTGATGAAGTTACTTCAGTTAAAATTTGTCCCACCTCAATCAGGATGGGTCTTAATCCTCTTACTGGGGTCCTTTATAAGAGAATGAAATTCAGACACAGAAAACAAAAGCTATGGAAGCAAGAAGCTAATTGGAACATGGAAGAGAAGGGAGAGACCAGTAAATGCTGCCATTTGCCTTGCCATGTGAGAGGAGTCAAGGATCACTAGCAGCCAGGCCCAGAACATCAATCTTTGGGGAGAAAGCATCAACTTGATGCCTTGATTTGGACTTTCTTTTAGTCTCAAAACTGTAAGCTACTAAATTCCTATTGTTTCATGGCATTTTCTTGTGCACCCTAGGAAGCTAAAACAGGAACTGAATTTCAAAAATAAATTTTCACCTTATTTTCACTCATCTCTTTTCCAATGCCATCATTGAATCTAGACAATGTTACCTCTTAAACTTGTAATTCTCACCTATTTAGATCTACCATTCTCTCTCATCTGGCCAGTGTAGCAGCCTACTAAATCCCTTCAATAACTCTGAGTCCTTTCTCTTTTCACCATCTTTTTTTTTTTCAGTGTGAAAATTGTATATCATAGTCACCTCCCATTCCTCTTCTCTACCTTGCACCCAAAACCCAAAAGCTCTCAGTGAGTTCACACTGTTCTTAGCATGAAAACCATAACTCTTAATATAAGTTTGACAAGACTCTGTGTGATCTGATTACTGCTTTACTTTGCCAACCTCTTCCCAAATCTCTACACTAGTACTCTGCTAATCCTTCAGCATTTCAACTGTACCAAGTTGCCTTTGTCAGAAACATCTCTATAAATGCAGCTCTAGCAGCCACAGACAATAAAAAACAAATGAGTATGGCTGTGTTCCAATAAAACATTTTTTATAAAAATATGTAGCACAATGTAATTGGTTTATGGACTGAAGTTTGCTCATCCTCTGAATTATATTATACCCATAATCCCTAACACCATGCCAAGCAAATCACCAAATAATGAGAGTTATTTATTGAATGTGTGCTATGTTTAAGGCATCATATTCCAAACAGTTAAAATTTCTATTAACAGTGTCTCAGCATCTTTGAGGTTAAATACTTTAACATAGAGTGCAGCCTTAGACATTCCATCCCTCTCTCTCTCCTCCCCTTACTGTTAGGTCTGTGGGCTCACTGGATTGCAGCTCTCAGTGTCCTCCTTGTTCTCCCTGCTGTCATTTATGTCCTTGGTTACAGTGTGATCGATCTGCTGGCATCAGCTGAAAAAGCATGCAGGCCCTACGTTTGTGCTCTGTTTCCTTAAGGCTTTTGCAGAGCCTAGTAGTTCTCCCTTCTGGCCCAGTTCCATCTTGACTCAGTGGATTAATTTGCCCCTGCTGAAATTCTGAGCTACCTAAATCCTGGTTGGAAGATACCTTCCCCAACACTGTGTTAACTTCCTTTAAAACCCAATAGCTTCTATCACTCTCTGGAGCAAGAATTCCAAGTTAGGGCCCACTGGTAAGGCACCAAACTCTGGGATTATCTGCCCTGGTATAGGACCTGGATATCTCCAAAGCCCTCTGGGGGCCCTATGTTTGGGGTGATTTCCATATTGGAAGTCTAGGAGGTCCTACTGGGATTTGCATTAGTGTTACCTCTGGGTTGCCCTCCCGACTCATTTTGAAGTCTCTTAGCCCTATGAACTCATCTGTCTTTACCATTTCCCCCTTTTATTTGAGGTCTCTTCCCAGTTTTACTGCCCGTTGGCATTGGTTAGTAATCCCTCGTTGCCAGGGAGGCTCATCCCCGGGAGTCATGTCCCACGCTGGGAGGAAGGTAATGTATT
>PVKH010035329.1:0-11548 GCA_004027955.1 Chaetophractus vellerosus | reverse complement strand
AGGGGGTTGAGTACACAAGAATGTTTTCTATTTTGTCTGTGGCTCTGCTGTGACCCAAAGCTTCTTTGAAAATTAAATGATAAAAGGAGGGCTGCCTGAGAGCGATAAGAGGAAAGTGTCATGGAATAGACTGGACACCAGAACTTTTCTATTTTTCATTTATATTTTTAATTTTCTAAAATTATTTTGTATTAACAAGCCCACCTGTATTTTAACTCTTACATTTAAAAACTATTATTATTTCATTTTCCTATTCATTACAATTGGATACTGTGATGGATTCACAGCTGAAGAGGTTATGGATCACAGGAGGGTCACAATGCGGATGGGAGAGAAGCATTGGAGGGGGGGTGTCAAGGTTGGGGGTGCATGGGAGGAAGTCCACCTGAACATACATAAGAGTCATACATAATTGTTCAAAGGCTCACGGGCCAGGATCATGGAGTGAATTATTAATCAATAAATGGGAGAACACTGAACTCCCATCTTGGAAATCTCTGTCATATTCTCCAGATAAATTACCTGACTTTAAAGCGTATTACAAAGCTACAAGATCAAAACAGCATGGTATAGGCACAAGGATAGATACATTTATCAATGGAATTGAATTGAGAGTTCAGATGGCTCACATCTATGCCAACTGATTTTTGTCAAGGCTGGGAAAGAATAATCTCATCAACAAATGGTGCTGGGAGAATTGTATAACCATATGCAAAAGAATGAAAGAGGACCCTTATATCACACCATATACAAAAATTAACTCAAAATGGATCAAAGACCTAAATATAAGAACCAGGACTCCTAGAAGAAAATGTAGGGAAGCATCTTCAGGATCTTGTGTTGGGCAATGGTTTCTTAGACTTTACATCAAAAGCAAAAGCAACAAAAGAAAAAATAAAAAAATAAATGAGGCCTCCTCAAAATTAAAAACTTTTGTGCATCAAAGAAATTTGTCATGAGAGTGAAAAGACAACCTATACAATGGGAGAAAATATTTGGAAACCTATATCCAATAAGGGCTTAATATCCAAATTATATCAAGAAATCCTACATTTCAACAATAAAAAGAAAACGCAGTTAAAAATGGGCAAAGTATTAAATAGATATTTCTCTAAAAAGCACATGAGAAGATGCTCAATATCATTAACCATTAGAGAAATGCAAATCAAAACCACAATGAGATATTTCACCTCCGTTAGAATGACTTCTATGAAATAAAACCATAAAACTACATGTGTTGGAGAGTATAGTGGGAATGTAAAATGGTGCAGCTGCTGTGGAAGACAGTTAGTTCCTTACGAAGCTAACTAAGTATAGAATTATCATATGACCCAGCAATCCTGCTACTAGGTATATACCCAGAAGAATTGAAAACAGGGTTTTTAGCAAATATTTGCACACCAGTGTTTATAACAGCGTTATTCACAGTTGCCAAAGGATGGAAGCAACCCAAGCATCCATCAACTGAAGAATGGATAAACAAAATGTGGTATATACATACAATGGAATATGATTCCACTGTAAGAAGGAATGAAGTACTGATGCAAGTGACAACATGGAGGAACCATGAAGACATCATGTTGAATGAAATAAGCCATGCACAAAAGGACAAATATTGTATGACCTCACCGATATGAACTTATTATAATATGCAAATTCATCTAGTTAGAATCTAGATTATAGTTTACCAGGGGATAGACTGGATTTAGAGAATGGGGAGTTGATGCTTAATTTGTATAGAATTTCTATTTAGGTTTATTGTAAATGTTTGGAAATGGATGGTGATGATGGTAGCATAGTATTGTGGGTATGATTAACAGCACTGAATTGTATAGGTGAATGTGTTTAAAAGGGGAAACTTTAGGTCATATATGTTAGTAGAGTAAACATTAAAAAATAAAACATAAGACTGCATAACAAACTGAACCCTGTTGGGACATTGGACTATAGTTAATAGTACAAGTACAAGAATGTTCTTTCATGAGTTAAAACAAATGTATGACACTGATACAAGGTGTTAATAATAGGTTA
The DNA here is from genome assembly GCA_004027955.1 of Chaetophractus vellerosus. Classification (NCBI taxonomy): domain Eukaryota; kingdom Metazoa; phylum Chordata; class Mammalia; order Cingulata; family Chlamyphoridae; genus Chaetophractus; species Chaetophractus vellerosus. The sequence continues at coordinate 9,517 of PVKH010035329.1, read as the reverse complement.
CATTAGGTACATTACACCTAATATAAACTATGGACAATAGTTAATAGTACCACTTTAATAATCTTTCATCAATTGTAACAAAGGTGTTAAAAATAATAGTACAATTACAAAAATTTGCTCTCATCAATTTTAACAAATGTTCCACAATGCAAGGTGATAATAATAGGATGGTATATGGGGAATCCTGTATTTTATGCATGATTATTCTATAAACTTATAACTTCTCTAATAAAGATAATTTTAAAAAGTATAAGACTTGAAAAGACTAGATAGCAAAATGACAGAAGAAATTCCTGCCTTATAGTATTTACTTTAAATGTAAATGGATTGAACCCTGCAGTCAAAAGGCAGAGATTGGCAAAATGGATAAAAAAGCATGACCCATTAGGATATAAGCCCCCTCTCAATTAGAGGGAGAGTGGACATCACCATCCCAGAATCCGCAGTATTGGGGAAAGAACTATGGACTAGAGTGGACTTACTGGTATTCTTAAATAGACATATTGTGATTCTAGCAATGGAAGAAATTACAACATTGATGTGGAGCCAGTGGCCACTGGAGGCTCTGGGGGCAGAGAGAGGGAAAAACAGTTGTAATATGGGTGCTTTATCGGGACTTGGAAATCGTCCTGAATGACACTGCAACAACAGATATAGGCCATTTTATATCATCACATAACATGCAGAACTGTGTGGGAAAAAGTGTAGACTACAGTATGAACTATGGTCCATGCTTAACAGCAAAGCCCCAGGATGCATTTATCAATTGCGATGAATGTGCTACACTAATGAAGGATGTTTATGTGGGAGGTTGTGGGAGGTGTGGGGAGTGCGGCATATGGGAATCCCCATATTTTTTGTGTAACATTTATGTAATCTAAGTATCCTTTTTAAAAATAAAAATTATTATGAAAAAAAGCATGATCCAACTATATGCTGTGTACAAGAGACTCACCTTAAATTCAAAGACATAAGCAAGTTGTAAGTGACAAAAAAAAAAAAGCATGCTATTAGTAACCAAAAGAGAATTGGAGTAATTATGCCAATATCCAATAAAATAAACTAAGTAAAAAACTGTTACAAGTGACAAAGAAGGGCATTATGTACTGATAAAGGGGTCAATTCAACAAGACATAATAATTATAAATTTATATGCACATAATAGCAGAGCCCCAAAATAGATGAAGTAAATATTGACAGATTTGAAGGGAGAAATAAACTGTTCTATATTAATTGCAGTAGACTTTAATACATCACTTTGAATAATGGATAGAACATCTAGATAGAAAATCAAATAGGAAATACAAGACTTGGACAATACTCTATCTAAATCTGCTAGACCTGAGACTTAAATAGTACACTTAACCCACCAACAAGAGAATATACATTCTTCTCTGGTGCACAGGATCACTCTCCAGTATAGAACATATCTTAGGTCACAAAACAATTCTCAATAAATTTTTAAGTATTAACATCATACAATGTATCTTCTTTGTCCACAATGGAATCATACTAGAAATCAATAAGAGGGAGAAATGGAAAATTCATTAATTTATGAACTAATGGCTATTGGGGACCCCTTGGGATTCCAAGAAGAGCTCACAAAGGAAATTAGGAAATATCTTGAGGCAAATGAAAATGAAAACACAATGTACCAAAACCTATGGGATGCAGCAAAGGCAGTGCCCGAAGGGAAATTTATAGCTCTAAATGCTTACGGTAGGAAAGAAGAAAGATTTACAATCAGAGACCTAACCTCACAACTGAAGGATCTAAAAAAGGAGGAGCAAACTAAACCAAGAGGGAGTAGATGGAAGGAAATACCAAAGATTAGAATGGAGGTAAATGAAATAGTAAATTAAAAAGAAAAAAACAAAGAAAATCAACAAAACAAAAAGTTGGTATGAAAAAAATCAATAAAATTGGCAAACCTTTAGGCAGACTGATAAAGAAAAAAGAGAACAAAAATAGCTAAAATCAGAAATGAAAATAGAGACATTACTACCAATCCCCCAGAAATTAATTGATGCTAAGAGAATACTATGAAAAACTGTATGTCCATAAATTAGATAACCTAGCTGAAATGGACAAATTCTTAGAAACATACAAACTACCTACACTGACTTAGGAAGAAATAGAAGAAGATTCTAACAAAACAACTATAAAGAGATTGAATCAGTAATCAAAAACTACAAACAAAGAAAAGCCCAGGACCAAATGGCTTCACAAGGGAGTTTTACCAAACATCTCAAGAAGAATTAACACCAGTCCTACTCAAACTTTTCAAAAAAAGTGACGAGGTAGGAAGACTCCATAGAATAGCCTTATTCTATGAGGCCATCATAGAAATATTCTCAACAAACTCTAGTAAACCTAATCCAAAAGCACATTAAAAGAAATATACACCATGATGAAGTGGGATTTATCCCAGATATACAAGGAGGGTTCAACATAAGAAAATGAATTAAATGAATAGAAGGAAGGGAAATAACCACATGATCATCTCTGTTGATGCAGAAAAGGCATTTGACAAAATCCAACACCCCTGCTTGATAAAAACATTTAGAAAACTAGAAATAGAAGGAAGCTTCCTCAACATGATAAAGAACATATATGAAAAACCTACAGCTAACATCATACTTAATAGTAAAAGAGGGGCCGGCTGTAGCCCAGTTGGTAGGGCGCCAGTTTACCACATAGGAGGAACCAAACCCGGGGCCTCCTCGAGCGGGCAGACCGCCTTGAGATGGCAAGCTGCCGCAGGCAGGGCAAGCCGCAGTGGGCAGGGCAAGCCCCCACGAGCAGGCAGGCCGCCGCACAGTGAGCTGACTCGGCAGGTCGCCACATGGGGTGGAGGAAAAGCAGACACGGAAGAACGCAAGAATGAACACAGCAAGAACAAGCAGAAGGGGGGGGCGGGGAGGATATGTAATAAATTTTTTAAAATCTTAAAAAAAAAACAGTAAAAGACTGAAAGTTTTCCCTCTAATATCAGGAACAAGACAAGTATGCCCACTGTCACCACTGTTATTCAACATTGTATAGGATGTTAGGCAAGAAAAAAGAAAGAAAAGGCATCCAAATTGGAAATGAAGTAGTAAAACTTACCCTATTTGCAGATGACATGATCCTTTATATAGAACATCTTCAGGAATCCACAAGAAAGCTAGCAGAGCTGTATTAGCCAAAGGGGGTACTGATACAATGTACCAGAAATCTATTGGCTTTTATAAAGGGTGTTTATTTGGGGGTAGAAGCTTACAGCCACAAGGCCTAAAGCATCCAACTTAGGGTACCGTAAAAGGTACTTTCTCACCCAAAGTCTGTTGCCACATATTGATGCAAGATGGTGGGCGATGTCTGCGAGGGTTCAGCCTTCCTTCTTCTTCTTAAGGCTCCGTGGTCCCAGCTTCTTCCAATCTCAGCTGTAGGCTGGCATAAGGCTGGTCTCTCAGGGCTTCTGAGATGCTCTGTTCTCTTCAGCTGCAAGCTTTCAGGCTTGCCTCTCTTCCTGGGGTCTCTGCCAGGTCTATGGAGCTATCTCTCTTCCTCTGTGTTCTTCTTCTCTGTGCATCTACTTCCATGTTCTTGATCAAGTGTCCGTTTATATAGCCCACCAAGGGGGTGGGAACTCAACCCTGCATGCCCTAATGATGTGGTCGAATCAAAGTCCTAATCTTGATTTAATAAAGTAAAAGTGAAACCTCTGAATTTAATACAATTAAAAGGGTATCACACCCAGAGGAGCAGACCAGTTTACAAACATAATCAATATCTCTTTTTGGAATTCATAAATAATATCAAACTGCCACAAGAGCTAATAAATGGGTTTAGCAAAGTTTCAGAGTCAAGATTATAACCCCCAAACACTTCTGTTTCTATATACTAGCAATGAACAATCCAAAATGGAAATTAAGAAAATAATTCCATATACATAGCATCTAAAAGATTACAATATCTAGGAATAAATTTAACCAAGGAGGTGAAAGACTTGTATACTGAAAACTAAAAATCACTGCTGAAAGAAATTAAAGACCTAAATAATGGCAAGACATCTTGTGGCCATTGATTAGAAGACTTAGTATTGTTAAGTTGGCAATACTATCCAAAGTGATCTATAGATTCAATGCAACCCCTATCAAAATTTCAGCAGCCATTTTTTAAGAGGTGGGAAGTCCAATTATCAAATTCATATGGAATTCCAAGGGATCCCAAAATAGCCAATAAATCTTAAAAAGAACAAAATTGAGGTCTCACACTTCCTGATTTCAAAACTTACTACAGGGGCCGGCTGTATAGCCCAGTGGATAAGGGTGCCAGTACACCACATGGGAGGCCCTGGGTTCAGTTCTTGGGGACCTCTCCGAGCTGGCAGACGGCCTTGAGAAAGGCAAGCCACCGTGGGGGGGGGGGGCAAAGCTGCCACAGGCATGGCAAGTCACCCGTGAAACATGGAGCTGAGCGCCCGTGAATCATGGAGCCGAGCAGCCCGCAGAACACGGAGCTGTGCTGCCCAAAAAACACGGAGCAGAGCCACCCGTGAAACGGAATGGAGCCACCCACAAGTAGGGTGAGCCGCCAGCGTGGAGGGCCGACTCGGCGCATTACCGCAAAAATGGGGGGAGACAAGAAGCAGACATAGAAGAACACAGAAGGATGGACACACAGCAAGAGCAAGCAGAAAGGGGGGGATATGTAACCAAAAAAAGTAAAATTAAATAAAATTAAAAAAATTAAAACTTACTACAAAGCCACAGTAATCAAAACAGTGTAATACTGGCCTATAGACCAATAGAATAGAATTGAAGGTCCAGAAATGAACCCACACATTATGGCCAGATGATTTTCAACAAGAGTACCAAGTACAGTAAATGTGGAAAATAGTTTCTCCAACAAATAGTGCTGAGAAAACTGAATATTCACAATCAAAAGAATGAAATTGGAGCTCTACCTCATACCATATACAAAAATTAACTCAAACTAGATCAACCTACAGAATAGGAGAAAATACTTGGAAATCATATACTAATAAAGGTTTAATATCTGGAATATATAAAGATCCTACAACTCAACAACAAAAAGACCAACCCAATTTAAAAATGGTTAAGAGACTTGAATAAACGTTTCTCCAAAGAAGATATATAAATAGCTAATAAGTACCTGAAAAGTTGCTTAACATCATTAGTCATTAGGGAAATGCAGATTGAAACCATGATGAGCTACCTCTCCACATCCACTAGCATGGCTATTATTTAAAAACAGAAAATAGCAACTGTTGGTTAGGATGTGGAGAAATAGGAACCTTTATTGGTGAAAATATAAAGTGATGCAGCCACTGGGGAAAACATTTTGGCAGTTCCTCAGAAAGTTGAACATAGAATTACCATATTACCCAGCAATTCCACTTCTAGGCATATACCCCAAAGAATTGAAAACAGGGACTTAGATTATTTACACAACAATACTCTTAGCAGCATTATTCTCAGTTGTCAAAAGGTGGAAGCAACCCAAGTGCCCATCAATGATGAATGGATAAATTCAATGTGGTATATACGTACAATGGGATATTATTTGGCTGTAAAAAGAATGAAGTTCTGGTTTATGCTACAACACAGGTGAACCTTGAAGACATCAAGTTGAGACCCTTCATCGGTCTTTCATCGGAGCCCCTGGCTTGCAGCCTGCCGGTGGAACCTGGACTTGTGCATCCCCACGGTCACGTGAGAGACTCTTATAAAATCTTATATTTTTAACAGATATCTCCTGTTGATTCTGTTTCCCAAGAGAACCCTGACTAAAACACATGTATATTTCCTAAGAATTAGGATATTCACATATGTAACCACTTTATATACAGCTCTGAAGTTCAAGAACTTTAACATTCATAAAAAGCTTTCAATTTATATTCTAATTTTCTCATATGACCCAATAATGTCCTGTTGAACATTTTATCCTCACCTATTAGATATAATACAGAATCATGTATTGTCTTTAATTGTCATTGTTTCTTTAGTTGTTTTTTTTAAATTGTGGAAACATATGTACAACGTAAACTTTCCCGTCTCAACCACTCCCAAACATACTATTCAATGGGATTAATTACACTCACAATGTTGTGTTACCCTGACCACCATCTACTACCAGACCGTTCCTATCACCTCAAACAGACCCTATACCCACTATTTATTAACTCCCCATTTCTTCTCCCATCACCCCTAGTAACCTGTACTCTACTCTGTCTCTATGAATTTGCATATTCTGTCTATGTCATATAAGTGGAATCATACGATATCTGCCCTTTTGTGTCTGACTTAGTTCCCTCAACATGATGTCTTCAAGGTTCATCCATGTAGTGGCATGTATCAGGACTTCATTCCTTTTTTAAGGCTGAATAATATGATACTGTTTGTATATACCATACCACATTTTGTTTATCCATTAATCTGCTGATGGACATTTGGGTGGCTTTCACCTTTTGGCTATCGTGAATAACGCTGCTATGAACATTGATGTACAATTTCTGTGACATTTTATTTTATATTTCTCTTATTATGAGTGAGGTGGAACATCTCTTCAAGTGTTTAAAGACCATCCCTATCTCTTACTTTTGCCCTTTCTTCTATTGTTTTCTTTTCTCTTCATTTTTCAATAGTTCTTTAAATAATAGGATATAAGCCCTTTATTAGTAATATAAATTGCAAATATTTTCTCCCAGGTTTCAATGTGTTTTGTCTTTGTTTATGATGTTTTCCCATGCAAAACTTTTACATTTATGTAAAGTTGATCAATCTTTTATTTTATGTGGTTTTTACTCATAGTTAGAAAATGTTCTCCCACATCAAGTTAAAGAGGAATTCAATCAGTTTTTTATAAGACTTGTGTGGTTTCATATTTACATTTAGACCCCCATCCATTTGGAATTTATTTTTGTGTGAGGTATAAAGTATGGATTTAATTTTATCTTTGTTTTCTGAATGGTTAACTAATTGTTCCAACATCATTAATTTAAAAATCCATTTTCAGCCCAGTGTTTTAAGTTGCCACTTTTATCATATACTAAAGTTTCATAGGTACTTTGTTCTATTACTGGATTTTCTTTTCTGTTCTATAGGACAATTTATTCATGTTCCTGTACTACAGTGTTTAATTATAAATGCTTTTTTATATGTTTTGATATTTGGTAGTCAGTGGTCCTTGTAGATTTTTTTCCTTATTGTTTTCCTGACTATTCTTTTTTTTTCTTTATTTTTAAAGAAGCTTTAGATTACATAAATGTTTCATCGAAAATATAGGGGATTCTCATATCCCATCCCCCTCCCCCTTCCACAGTTTCCCCCATTAACAGCATCTTTCATTAGTGTGGTATATTTGTTACAATTGCTGAACACACATTGAAGCATTGCTACTAAGCATGGTCTATAGTTTACATTGTGGTTTATACTTTGCACCACACAATTTCATAGGTTTTGACAAAATGTATAAGGGCTTGTATCTGCCATTACAATATTTTGCAGAACAAGTCCAATATACCAAAAATACCCCGTGTTACACCTATTCTTCCCTCTCCCTCCCCTCAGAACCCCTGGTGACCACTGCCTTTGTATCAGTGTTATAAGTTCTTCTATTACTATAATAATAGTAAGTCTGCTTTAGTCCATATAGTTAGAACCCAATGTTATTGTTAAAAGAGATTGATGCATGCAAAGATAACCTTTGAACTTGGATTGAGTCAATACTGTAAAGATGTCCATTATTCCTAAATTAATATAATATAATATAATAAACACAATCCCAATAAAATACCAACACCTTTTTTAATGTTGACAAGCTAATTCTTAACTTCATATGGGAAAACAAACATACAAGAAAAACATCATCCCAAAATCCTAAATATTGAGGAATGAACCAACATGAACTAACTATGTGGGAAAGCTAAGTATCATTGACCTCGATGGGAAGTCAGTAAGTAATGGCTACAATTGATAAATCAAGAAATGGTACAAGCAAATTAGTTACAGAAAAATAGTAAAGACCACGGAAAAGAGCTACATGAGTGAGGAGACATTTTTTTTAAATAAGGCTTTTAGTACATATATTAGTCGAGGTCCTGTTAGGAAACAGATGTCACTCTTAGGATAACTGAAAACGTAATAGAAGGACTATTTAAAGGTTTGGTAGGGTTGAGGGACATAACTAAGGGCTGCCACTGGCAGAGACAGGAAGCCATTATTACCTCTCTGCCCAAGAGAGCTAGAGGTAGAGTAGTCACCACTCATTGCAGCATGACAGGTTGAGAACTGAGGGAATAAATATCCTTTTCACTTTACTCTCTTCCCACTCCTGCCAGTTCCCCCTAATGACTGAACCAAAGCTGGAGGCAGAAGGCAAGGGAATCCATTAGTGCTGTTTTTAACGGGCAGCCACAACAGGGCAGAGAGGGTAGAGAGTGGATTTGGAGGGACACATGGAAACTCTCTATGTAGTACTGTAATACATTTAAATATGTAAATGTAAAGCATGATAGCAATAAAACAATAAAGTAACAAACAACTTTAGTAAATGAATATATTTATGGTTTAAAGGAACATGAGCCAAATAATTACAATAAAGATTGAAAAGTGGTAAATACCTGAAGAGAGTTCTGTGATATTCCCAGTGAGGGGAGCCTGGCGGACTGTATGGTGGTGGTGGCCTTTGAGCTGGCTATCTAGTATCATAAAGTGGCTGGGTAGATGGACATTGGTCCATTCTTCTGGAACAAAACATCCCTAGGTCACTCAAACTTCATGGATTCCATTGTTCTGCTTCCTGTGGATATTTGCCTTTTCTTATTTAAAGTTTTTTTATTGTTATAATTTTCCAATTTCTATTCTATATTGATGTCCTCAATATGAAATGACTGGGAATGGATGTGGCTCAAGCAGTTGGGTGCCTGCCTCCCACATGAGAGGTCCCAGGATTGGTTCCCAGTGCCTCCTAAAGAAAACGAGAGGACACAACGAGCAGACACAATGAGTGGACATGAGTGTACAACAAGCAGACACAGCAAGCAGACAGACGAGGGAGCCATCTCAAAGGAAACAAAAAATTTTTTTAAAAAGATGAAATGACTGAGTATGTACTCTGCCCCTGGCTTAGTGCTAAGGGCTTTACATGCAAGAACTCATTTACTCTTCACTACCCTTTGAGATAGGTCTTATTATCCCCATTTTACAGCTAGGAAATTTGAGATTCAGAGCTAAGTAACTTACCCATGGACACATAACTAGGTCATGACCTAGAGTTTACTCCAAAGCTTACCTTTTAACCAGTACTCTATATTGCCTTTCAATATAGGAATTTCAGATACAATTCCCAGGTTTCCTTATGAAGGGAAAAAAGAGTCAGTTTCTTCCTATTTAGTTTTTTATTCTTCTCTCTCTCAGAGAATGGCTTAGTAAAATGCATTGATAGATTGGTTGTGCCTTGTCTAGTTAGATCCCCTGATCTTTAGCTACCAACACCTATCAAGAAAGAG
>PVKH010035328.1:0-11740 GCA_004027955.1 Chaetophractus vellerosus | reverse complement strand
TTTCCTAGAGAGTTTATTTAAAAAGCAGACCCCAGGGCTTCACCTTCAAATTATAACATTTTCAGGGAAGACTGTCTTCATGCTAATGTTAGATGTACTATTTTAAGTGTAAGGCAAGCTGAAACCACAGAAAAACAATTTGTAAAGACATGAGTATCAGAAGAATAATAGTACTTCTGAGAGTTTCTGTAAGGATTAAATGGCATGCTATCTGTAAAGCAATTGCAACAGCCTGTAGAGACCCAATAAACATTAGAGACTTCTAAAATGTTCTTCAGATAATAAGGACTGGTGTTCCGCCTCAAGACCCAAAGTTGTCATAAACCCAAATGTTGATACGGTGAAGAGGCTCAATGTTGGATGTCTGGGGTGTGGGCAACATAAAATAAAGTTTAAAGAATTCATTCAAGAGAGATTAAGAATTTTACATCTACCAATCCAACTTTCCTTGAATCTTCCATTCATTTTGCTGTGCATTTTTTTCCTTTGAAAGGCATTTTAGTAATATCTTGGAATTTTATACCTGTATGATGAATTAATACATAAGTTTAATTTCTAAATTTAAAAGCACATGCATAGTAAGTACATGCCTTGAAAGATTTTGTCAAGATCAATTTTAGAGCTTATATGGATTTCTGGTAATGGCTATGTTTTAAGTTAATGTTGAAAGAAAATTATGAAAAGTATAGTATGGCATATAACTAAAGTGTAATATAATACGGCATATATATCATGCCTAGTTATATGATTTAAAACACATCATGTACACTATGTGTAAACATTCCTCAAAAGAAATCACTTTTTCCTAAGAAGGATGTTTTACTTTTCCTTTTAAGAAAATGAGTAAAAGAGAAGGAAGAAATGGAGGAAGGCAAAACACTATGCTTTACACAAAAGATATATTCAATTACTTTTGTAAATGGATTCTCTCCAGAAGCAACACTCTAACCCTGTTCACAGAAAAATCACTTGTGTCGGAATCGAGTTTTTGCCATGTCTACAACTAGCTTCATTGAAAGCTGCTATGGAATTCTAATTTATGTATCTAAAGTAAACACATTCAATTTTTGTTTAATTTACACTATCTATTGGACATTTGCTATTTTCTAGCCATTGTCTGGTCTTTTATTTATTTTCTTATAAAAGAAAGTTAATAACAATTTCAGTTAAGTGAAAGATTCTTTTTTTAATAGTGTGTGTATTAAAATTGTGTTTCATCGCCTCTGCAACCTTTTCCATGCATGGCAAATAACTTTTTATTCTCCATTGAAAAAAAAAGAGTTGGCCTAAGTTAAGGACATTTACTCAGGGTAAATACTCATACTACATGAGATTGTAAGCAAAATTTTGAATATATGCATTTTCTTGGAAGCAGTACCATGATTTCACTTAAGAATGTGTGATGTAGACCAGATGTCATGTAGTTTTTTTTTGTTCTTTTTTGGCTATGATATACAGTAAGAAATAGATTTTCCATTGTGATCTAATATGTGGGTGCTCATACATGTACATACACACACACACACACCTGAAATGCATGTTTCACAAAACAATACTTACCTTTTCAATTTTACAGTGCAATAAATTTCTATTATAAATGTTAAGAAAAAGAGCTAGCTCTGTCCTGCAGTTTTGCATCTCTATCCCTCTAATTCCTGGTACTCTGTCACAATTAAGAGAAGCCTGGTAGGCAATCCAGAAATCTCACATTTTTCATGGCATACCTGACAGCACAACATTCTTGCAGATTATGCTGTCAATCATAATACACAGTGAGGGCAAGAAACCTATTTCCCACAGTGGCCTTGGCAATGACTAGATTCCAGTAACTATTTACGAGCCTCAGAGGCCAAGTAGAAGCTGAGATACAGAAGACTAAGGATTTAATTAGGCCAAATGAAAGTAGACCTCATTAAATCCGTTCCTTTTTCTTTACATGTTATCATATTCTGGAGAACATGACTTGCCTTCTTCATGGTCTGGGTAGCAAAATAATTATTTTAATTAAGAAAAGTTAGGGTTAATCTCTCTTGATTTTTCAATTACAATGTAGTTGGTATGTTGCTGACAATCAGAGTGTAGCCCAGGCCTTGGAGGAACGGCCCACAGCTTACTGGTGGGGCTGCCGCAACCCTGGGGACAAATTGTGAAGACTCTACTTTCTACCTGCCTTTCAAATATTTGCATCAGAATTTTTGATTTTTATTATCCCTTACTATTTGCTGTCCTTTTAGTCAATTAATAGAATTTGGAAGAAATCCAAATATGCAAATACACCTCAATACAGGAAAAATACATTTTTACTAAGAATTCTTTGTCTACTATTCCAAATTACTTAATATATATCAGGGCGTGAACCAAATGCTTTATGCAAAAATTCATTCAGCAGGAATAGGAGGATTCATAGGGTCGTGCTTTCACATTTCACTCCTTGTGGGCCCTTGTACTCGCCTCTGACAGGTGCACCTCTCTGAGTGTCCATGGGCATCCCAAGGAATGTTTCCCGTGTGTGTGGAAGCAATTCGATTCCTACTGGTACCATCACTGATCCTCACAGCAGCACGGCATTTCCTGCAGCCCCACTGGCCCTGCAGTGCCCCTCCCCAGGCAGAGAGAGAGCCCTCTTCCTTATAGGGATAGCAGGAGTCACTGCAGTCCCTGCCAGAGGAGGTGTTTCTCCCTTTGCCACTATCTTTGGGATATGTCCCAAAACAATGTTCTCTGGGTCTCACTTTAAAAAATTAGCAGAATAGTTCCTAGTAGTTTTATTCAGAGCCCTTTTTATCTCCCTAGGTCAGAAACATAGAGGTTAGGAATACAGGTTAGAGATTAAAGATAGAGACATTTAGAAATAGAGACATGGAGATAGAGGTAGAGAAATATGATGAGATGGAGGAGGAGGAGGAGGAGGAGGTGATGGAGATGGAGGAGATGATGGAGATGATGGAGATGATGGAGGAGGATATGGAAAAAGAGATGGCGATAGTGGGTTAAGGACATACTCAAGGCACAGCCACCACACTCCTCCCAGCAATTCCTGTGCTGACAACAGCTTTTAACTGTGTCCAGCTCACCTTTCCCATCTCTTCTGTCAGGTTGCTTGAGTTTTCTCATGGGGAGGCCCTTCCCTCTCTTACATGTAGCCATCCTTTGCATTGCCCGCACTAGTCTTTTTAGATTTTAGGGATATTCCTAAACACCAGCAGGCCCTTCATTTGGAGGTTTTCCACAAGGGACTCCTCAGTAGTGCATGGATAGGCCTCTGTCTGCTCAGTCCCCTTCTGGGTTATCAGATGTTTCTAAGTACCTCTCAGGCTCAAGCCAGAGCCCTCATTTTATACATATTTTCTCATGTAGTTTTCTGAAAAATCTCATGATTTGGATGTTTTATCCTCATTTTAAGGTTGGGAAAACTGAGTCCCATAAGTTTCAAGTGATTTGGTCTATTAGCAAGGCCCACTTGTACTTTGAATGCAAAACCCCATCTCATTAGACTAGAGAATACTATGTGTTTCATGCGTGACACAAACAAACAAACACTATTGTTTAAGTATATTCACCTATTTAACTTCTGTGCACTCAGGGAAATACTCCTTTCAACACTGCATGCTGGTAACTCATAAAAGAAAAGAATATCCTAAGTTTTTAAACTATTGTAGTTGTTCTCCCTTACTGGCTCTGCATGTCTGCTCTTTCCCTTAAAAGCTGTATTGCCCTCCATTCTATTCATACTTTGAAGAATCTCAAATCTATGTCCTCAACTAAAGTATTTCTTGTGAGTTCCAGACCAAAATTCCCAGCTACCTAATTGGCATATCCATGTTGTGACTCAGAGGTATCTCAAGTTCAATATGTCAAGTACTGAGCTTATCATCTCTTCTCGTTGCACTGTCACCTTCCACAGTAACAGTTTTGGTTAATGCCACCTGTTCGCTCAATTGCAAATCCTAACCCTTACCCCACCATCTTCAATCCTTCCTTTTTCCTTATCATTCACTTTCAATCATTCCCTAGACTAGAATGTTTCTCAAATATGTCTCATTTCCCTCATACTCTTTACTACTGCCCTGGTTCCAGCCTCCATGACTCTAGTTTCCTTCCTTGTAATTTCTTTTCCAAATTGGCACTAATAATAAAACAAATCTAATTATGTCCATTTCCTAATTATACCCACTTGAAGTTCTCAAAGTATGCAATCCCACTTATTAGTATAAGCTTTGGAAACGTGGGTTTTTTGTGTGCGTGTGTCAGTGTGTGGTCACAGTGATAAGAGACTCTTTTGACACTTAAAGGGTTGGCCAGATAGAAACCTTGCAATGCACTGACAGTTCCTCATGAGAAGGAATTATGCCACCTCTGCATGACTTTACAATGTCCCACTGGGCACTGAGTAGGTGAAAAATATATGTATCGATATCTAACTCTGGAGCCTAAATCCGTTTTACATGCAAATACCGAATCGCATATTGTACACTGAGTTTTCGAAGAATGCCACTACATGAGAGATATTGAGTGAAGATTAATCTTTATTTGCCTGGAACTTACCAGGAAGGGTTCACTGCTTTGGAAAACTGCATCACTAGAACAAGGCAGGTAATGGTGACAGAGTAGCCATTGTAACACACCCCTGTGTGTATTTGTAGCTATCATGTGCATGAACATATGTACAGGTGACAGCATCTGATTGTAATTGTGTCTGAGGATTTATATACCAAAATAAGTATTTTTATTACAAATCACTGTCTTTGGTTCTTTTCACATTACTATTGGGGGCATTATTTGGAATTTTTGTTTAAATTATCTGTATAGTCTGATTATATTGTCTATGATTTTAATTTATGGTTATTAAAGCAAGTGTTACAAAATAATTTTTTATAAAAATAGCAGTATTGAGTCTGAGAGGACTGAAAACTATTTGCCAAAAGATAATGCTGAATCTAATGTAGCATGGTATCAGAGACCCAGAAAATGTGGCTTCTATTTACCTCCCTCCTTGCTCCTACTCCTAGAAAAGCACTCTGAGCCTCTGCTCAAAAACAGATTACTGCTTGTGGTAATCTCTCTGCAATGACTTTACTGTCATTTTTTTTCTGTCCCCCAGACGTACCAAAAGTTTCTTCTTGGCAGAAATTACATTTATACGTGGCTGTGTCTCACAGGCTTAGCATGCTGTTTGGCAGACTATCAGGAATACTTGTTGTGGGGGTCCGACATCCATTCTCCTTCCTAACCAATAGCAAGATTTGTCCTTGGATGATCTAGTCAGGAGCTTGGCACGGTCCTAGCTGGGAATTTGCCAAGGTTTCAACCTGAGTCTATTGAAAACTCACTGTCTTGAAGTCCTGAGCTGAAACAAACACACACCTGCTGGTCATACATTTCAGACTCAGGCCCCAATTAAAATAGAATGTGACATCCTTCTTATAGTTCTTCCTAGTCCTCTGGCATCCTCTTAGTTTTTATTCACTTGAAGCCTGCTTCTTCAATTTCTTTCTTAAAGTTTCCATTCATTGGTAATTTATGCAAAGGCATTTGATTAAGGGAGCCGAAACTGTTCTCTGCCACTTGGAGACTAAAAAACCTAATCAGTGTGTGGGTATAGTGTGTATGTACCTATAGATACACATACATGTTTGTATATGTATATATATTTAATGTATATATTTTGAAGGAATGCCTGAAAGTATGAATGGTAAGAGTCACTATACTTATTTCTTGTTTAAATCTTAAGATCCTGAATTTACTGAACATAAATAACCTGCCTCTGCCCTTCATTCACTCTGCTCCAGCCACACTAGATCTTGCGCTATTTCTTAAATATATCAATTTTATTCCCAACTCAAGATATTTGCTCCAGTTATTTCCTCTGCCTGGAAAATGTTCCCCCCTGGATCTTATGTTTCTATTCTTTATTTTCATGCATAGTTTGTGGAGTTTGGACATTGCACAAAGGCCCTTGGCTGAGAAATCAAGTGGGGGAAGAAATCCAGCCCAAACAAGAGGCACATACCCGGGAGCATGGCTATGTCCCACAAAGAAGGGGCACCTTTTTATAATTTACTCAAAGGCACCATGTTTTACCAGGAGCTACTCACTTTCTTTAGTTATATCCTCAAAATACTTTCTAAGAGAGACCTTCCCTGACTATCTAAAAGTGTCATCCACTCCCATGAGAATTCTTGCTTTATTATTTTTCTAAGTATATGCCATTTCTTAAACTTATATTACATGCATTTGTTTATTTATTACTATTACCCATGAAAGTGGAAAATCCACATGACCACAGACCTTGCCTGTCTTATTCACTGACACAACCCCAAGGCCTTGAACAGTATCTTGCTCACATGGAGCTTAAATATTTATTGAATTGAATGAGTGATCTGGAAAGTCATTTGTGATTAGAACCCAAGTTACTGGATACCCAATTTACCTCCTTAATCTTGATGAATATTAATTTCAGTGGCTATTAAATATAAAGCATACTATAATAAACACAGACTAGAGTTAAGGCTAATTTATGATTGTAAAATTAAACACTATAATACTTTAGCATTTTGTGGAGTTTTTTGGCAAATAAATTGCCTCATAAATGTCCAGCTACCACCATGAGAAAAGCCAAATCTGCAATACAGAAGGGTTTCTGCTGAAGCTCAGGTGTGCTTGCCTTTGATTTTCTAACCATTGCCATTGTGTTAAGATCAGCTGACCAAATCAGCACATTATTCAGAAAAAGAAACTCTCACGTGTATATAAACTCTTAAGAGCTTTGTCTCCTAATACAACTTGGAGTATTTTTTATTCTAGACTACAATACAGTGAACTATTTTCTTGCTTACTACATTTTCCAGTATAAAATATATATGGCATATATATTAAAAGTCTATTAGAATTCATTTCTTTGGCTCTTTTATCCCATAAAGATTAAAATTAATCTTTCTTTTAAAAATAGTACTTTTAGCTTTTGCTAACTTTTCTTATGTCTGACGATTTGCACTTTTTTGTTTTTAATATATTTTTAATTTTTTAAAAAGAAACAGATTACATAAATGTTACACAAAAAATATAGAGGATTCCCATATGCCCCGTTCCCTAGCCCTCCCAAACTTTCCCACATCAGCAACATCCTTCATTAGTGTGGTACATTTGTCCCAATTGATGAACACATCTTGAAGCTTTGCCACTTAGTGATGATTATAGTTTACATTGACGATTCGTACTTTGACTCGGACTTTTAATGATAACTCAGGGTTTGCCAGTTCATGCATCTTTAGCAATGACCCTCAAAATCTTTTGACAAGCCCAATTAGAGAGGAAAACTCTATTTTTCCAATATATCAGTCAATCTGAATCAAAATCTTATCTTTATTTCTTATCAGATAAATTATTCAAATTCTTTCTAGGAGCCTCTTAGTGTCACCCCTAAACTGTAGGAAATAAATCAGAGGAGCTATGAAGCATAAATGAGTCCAGGTCTCCGCCTCTCTACTTCAATTCTCACCAATGGGTCAAGTGGTACAGAATTTTGGTCCATTGAAATAATCACACGTGTGAGCACTTAATTAAATAGTATAGCCAGTCTCATGTGACTTTATTCTGGAGATAAATGAGAATGCCTGTGAAATCATTAACGGTATCATAAAGAGGATCATTAAAGTTTGTCTCAATTTCTGGATAATTTCTAGATAATGAATCTATAAGACCCTCCTCCTTTTTGTTGAATCCCATAGCAGAAATGGAATGGTGAATATGAATTGTCTTATTACTTACTCGTAAATTAACTAGATTTGGGGGAGTGGGGTGGGTATGGTTGTGACGGAGGAAGCAAGAGTAACACAGTTATAGGGGAAAGGAAAGGGAAATGAGTTTCAGTGTTAGCCCTGAGAATTACAGTGCTATTTCCACAGGACAATTTTTGAAGATATATTCCAAGCAACAAAGCAAGAGTTACTCTTGTAAAAGTTTCTAAATTAGGGAGAAAAATAAAGGTAAGTTAAAGTTTGCTTAATAAAACAGTAAAGATGCCTTATTCTGTTTCTGAATGGGCAATCATTTTGAAAGGACGAACTATTACTAAGGATTCCAACTTAAAATATACCACTTTATATAGGGAAAAGCCAAGCAAGGCAAATGGGAATGCTTCTTTCTATTATTTTTTTTTCTAAACATTTTGAAATTGAAGACTCCGGGAATAATTTTGACTACTTCTTAAAGTATCGGTCATAATAAATTTTAGAGCAGAAGACTTAGCAAAGAGGTCAAGATAGTTCTCTCCCTTAATTACATAGTATACTCCATCTTATATTGCTGTAGTTGAGCGATGAATTAGAATATCAGTAAAATCTTTAAAAGATCAATCATAAAGCTTTAAGCATGAGTCAAGGGGCTGGCTGGATAGCCCAGTGGATAGGGCGCCGGCATACCACATGGGAGGCCCCGGGTTCGGTTCCCGGGGACCTCTCCTAGCGGGCAGACTGCCTTGAGAATGGCAGGCCGCCGTGGGTGGGCCAGAGCCACCGTGGGCAGGGCAAAAAGCTGCCACGGACAGGGCAAAAGCCCCCAAGGGCAGGGCAGGTCGCCCGCGAACGGAGCGCAGCCAGCCAGCCGCGAACTGAGAGCCGGCCGTGAATAGAAGCAGAAGCTGCCCACAAGCGGGGAAAGCCGCGCCTGCGCAGTGACCAGTCTCAGCGCGTCGCCGCAGCCGGGGGGAGGGGAGATAAGTAATAAAATAAATAAATCTTTAAAAAAAAAAAAAAAGAATGAGTCAAGCATCTAATTTACATATTTAAATATCCTAATATAATTATTTCGGTAAATTCCATCTGGCTCAAGGTTTAATATCAGAGACTCATTTATGAAGTTTATGTTGGTATACATGATCAGCAATGATGGATATTCTAACTAAAATTCCCAAGTGAGAAAATGTTCAAAGGCCCCTTTCTCTCTAAGTGTCTGTATACTAGCTGACTGTTTTTAGAAGTTTTACCTTGTCTATTAGTGGCATAAAAGCAATTGAACTAAAAGGTGTTTTATTCAATGATGCTTTTGCAGGCAAATTAGAGCCACTCCTCACAGCAACAGAAATAAAAAGCAGCTATTTACATGTTCTATTCTGCAACCTAATTTGTTTTTACTGATCAACATTAATCTGCTTTTCTTTGGTTAGCATTGTGCAATTCATTGCAAATACTAATTAGAAATGTTTAATTTGTCAAACTATGACAATAAGGATGCTGGAAAATATTTCTTGAAATGTACATTATTATTTGGACATCCCCCCTCCATATTTCAATTATAATTCTCTCAGAGGGCTGTTTTCTAGAACTCTTCACATTTGATTCCACTTTACCTCATTCTGAAATCTCCCCCCTCAGGCTTTATTAGCAACTATTTATGGAGTAAAGACACAGAGCCTGGAAGCACCTAGGAACCATGACCACTTCTCCATCCTCCTGGTCCTTGTTCATCCTGCTAATAAATCACCAATGACTCTTTGTGTTACAGGTATTACAGGTTCCTGGCTTTGCAGAGAGGGATAAAATGCTCAACTCCTACAGTCAGGGAACTTATAATGTCCTCCTTGAAAACAATAGGCCTCCACCGGGTTTTCTATACCTGTTAATAATGCTTACCAGTCTTCCAGTTATTCCAGTTTGAAACTTGAGCTAACTTAGACTTTTGTGTCTCCTTTGCTTATTTTCAAATGCTTGGCAAATCCTGTGAAATTGATGACAGATGGATTGATTCGGTATTTGATTTGTGACTAACAGGTGTTAGATGCTCTTTACCTGTTGAGTACGATTATAATGCTAAGAGTTCCTCTTTTAGGATCTTACTCTGTGACTCCCCACTAGAATGCAAATACTTCAGCCTCACGTACAGTCATAATTCTTCTTTCTGGGACCATTTACCCTAGATTGGGTACTATACTCAACCTTCTAACATCACCTCCAAATCACCTACAATCCAGGTGTACCAATTTACTCAAAATCCCCAAATTCACTCTCCACAATCTCAGAATCTCTGTTCATTTATACTCTATCATTGGTGAATTGGTTGATTCCACAAGCATTTATTAAAATAATACATGGTTAAACATGGAACTTGGAGTGCAAAGATAATTCAGACATGCTCTCTCCCCTAAAGGACTCCCTTTAATTGATATGGAAGACTGCAAAAATGAAAATCCCAGAGGAGGAAAGGTACAGAGTGTAAACAGAGTAACACTGAGAAGGAGAAATCCAACCCTCTTTCTACCTGCTAAAATTTTACCTAACTTTTAGGTCCAGGTTGAAATGTTAACTCCATGAAACTGCACAAGATGTCAAAAACACCACCCTCTATTTCCTTACTGAGCTTTATTGTTTTTTTTTTTCATAGTACTTACCTCTGCCTGAGATTGTTTTAAACATTTGCTCTTTTTATTCTGCCTCCTCTACAGATGCAAGGTTCATAGGGTAGAAACTCTGTATTTACTTATTTAATCATTCATGTATTCAACAGATACTTATTGGGTAGCTATTGTGTGTTCAGCACTTTATCCTTATCATCTGTGACTGGAATACTCCCTAAAATAATAGATGTTCAGTAATTTTAAAAAAAAACAAATGAGTGAATATATAAGGGAATGAAGTTCCCCCAGATGTGTTACAATCTCTCTCCTCTCTTTCCAACTGAGTTTTCTTTGCTTCTCCTCTCTCCAAACTTCTTTTGGATTTGCATTTACATTGCATGAGTGTGTCTCACCCACTAAACTGTAAGCCCCAAAGGAGAGGGAGCATGTATTTGTGTTTGTGTCTCCTACAGTGTCTGCTCATATACCTAACAGTAGAAATAAATGGTCAGGTGGACTAAGTAAAAATTTAGATCTGTTTATTTATGGTGCGAGTTTAATCTATTGCTTAGTCCTGGTTGGCTGTATTTCCCAAACGGGCATGCCATAGACTTTGCCACTAAGCCTTTTGTGTCTCCTGCAAATACGACTATAAGAATTAGTCCAGGGGGCCGGCTCGATAGCCCAGTGGATAGGGCACCGGCATACCACATGGGAGGCCCCGGGTTCAGTTCCTGGGGACCTCTCCTAGCGGGCAGACCGCCTTGAGAATGGCAAGCTGCCATGGGCGGGCCAGAGCTGCCGTGGGCAGGGCAAAAAGCTGCCACGGACAGGGCAAAAAGCCGCCACGGGCAGGGCAGGTCGCCCGCGAATGGAGCACAGCCAGCCACCCGCGAACTGAAAGCCGGCCCGTGAATGGAAGCAGAAGCTGCCCACAAGCGGGGAAAGCCGCGCCTGCGCAGTGACCACTCTCGGTGCGTCGCCGCAGCAGGGGGGAGGGGAGATATGTAAGAAAAATAAATAAATAAATCTTTAAAAAAAAAAAGAATTAGTCCAGGTGTAACCTTTCTAAAAGCTTACACAAAGCATAAAACTTGGAATTAATAGAAAAGAGGAAAGTTAATCACTTTCTAAGAGACTTACTCTAAATGAATATTCACTATGAATTGTAGTTTTTGTTCTTTGAAATAATGTGTTCTAGTATAATTTTAAAAATGAGTCAATTTACCAAAAATATAAGGGTTATAATTTTCTCCCACAGGTTTTAGGGACACATAAATCATTTCAAGTAAGCATGTTTGCAAAACTTGCTACCAAACTCATTCTCATCAAGGATATTCAATGGAGAAAAAGTATCAGGGACAGGTGCTACCTTAAAATGCCAAACATAGTAGAAAGAAGCAAATTATA
>PVKH010035327.1:0-11747 GCA_004027955.1 Chaetophractus vellerosus | reverse complement strand
AAAAAAAAAAAAAAAAAAAGACAAAAACTCCCACTAATGTTCTACTTTTCATTTTTAATAATCATTTATGAAAATCCATTATGTATTTATGCTGTTCTGACCAACTGAATACTACTACTTGTAAGGACAAACCAATCTAAAAGAAAAATTCTAACTCCTAGGAAATTTTTCAAACTTTAGTTTCAATTCATATGAATATTTTTATTAAAGAAATGTATGGCAGATTAATAAAAAGCTTGCAAGCATAAAAATACATTATATTAAAAGAACACTCTACATGCGTGGAAATCAAAGTACAATTTAAAGTAAAAAGAACTGTGTAGCATACATTTTTAAAATAGATGGCGATGGATATAAAATTGAAATGGTAATATACTCCTCTGGATACAATAAAAAGATTGATGTACAAATTTTATATTAAAATGTCAATACCTATACTACTTCTGTGGGAAACCCTATCCTCTACAACTATTTAAAAGACGTAAAGTGTGCAAGGGGGCCCAGTTTTCAAAATTATGTTGGGGGTACACGAGCAAATTAGGGGCACTATTTTAAAACCATGGATGAAATGCACAATGCTCTCTGGCCCTAAGAAGCCCTAAAGTATCTACCATTGCTTAACCTCTATGTGCCCAGCATTCCAAACTTTCCATAATCTTCACACCATTGGAGACTGGCATTATTTCTGCCTGAGAATGTTTTACAAATTTTGCGTAGCTTGCCCAAGGACAGAGCTGGTAACTGGAAGAGTCGGATTCCATAGTGGGTGGCTCAACAGATACTTACAGGAGAATGAGATGAAACGTTTTATTCCAAAGCGAATGCTCCTAAGAATTTGGAGTGTTTTATGATAGAAAGCCTTAAACCTTAAAGGAAAGGTAATATTTTAAGGCAGAGGAAGGCAAGATGAAGGGACTCTACTTCAAAGCTTATTTTATGTACAGTGAGCTGAAAGATTTCCTAAATAACGTGCGGCAGAAGGAGATGGGCTGGTTTCAGCGAAGGCATGGTGGTGTGCCGCTGGGTGTGAGCGGGAGCTTCCAGGGTAGGCAGCTCCCGGGAGAAGAGCCTGGAAATCCAGCAGGTGAAACAAAGGTCTAATGGTCAATTCCAGGCTATCTATCTCGACACAGAGAGGGAAAAAAAAATATATTAAAACATCATGTTTTTATTTTGTGGCTGGGATTTGTTTGCTATGGTCTCGGCAGTCTCTGAGGAACGGTTTAATAGTGATTCTCTTTTTTATCATGCCTCTATCTCCAGGCACAGGTAAGTGATCACCCAGTGTCTTACAGGGATAAAATACAGCAAAACTGTCCGTGTTCAAATTACACGATTTCACATGCTTTCGTTCTTAAAGCTGAGAAGAGAAAAAAACCTGTGAAATGCCAATCTGCAGTATTACATGACAGGACCTGCAGCAGCATCAAGTCTTAAGGCGCACTCCGCAACCCGCTCCGAGGTGTCCGCGGTGCACTCAAGTTACAAGTCCTGCCCACCTCAAGTGGAAACCACAGCTGCAGGCCCGGTGCTCTTCCCTAACTCAGCACCCCCGCCCTGGGGGGAGAAGTGCGCTCCTGCGTGCGGGGAGCCGCCCAGCACCTCGCCCCCGCTGCTGGGGTGAACTGGACATTCCCTGGGGTCCAGAAAGCTCCAGAGCGCCACACTTCCAAACACACGAAGCCGCCAGTTCACGCCTGTGGCTTTAAAGCAGGCGAGTCAGAAAACGACGCCACCCTCTTCCTTTAGGAACTGTCAAAGGAAAAACGGCCTACCCTTGAGTAGCTGAGGCGGCGACGACGCTGACCTCAAACTCCCTAAGCCAAAGCACACCCGGGCACCTCCGAGCGCCGGGGCAGGGCGGCTCGCTGGGGAGGGCGCCCGACTCCGCGCACTCGCGGGGGCCTGCCCGCAAGAGGCCGGCGGAGGGACCGGCCGCGCCGCCGCCGGTCGGTGGGCGGGTGCGGGCCCTCGGCGGGCGAGGCTGGGGCTGGGGCTGGGGGCGGCCGCGTTCCCAGGCGGGCAGCGCGGGCCCCCGAGGGCCCGCACACGGCGCGGCGGACGCTGAGAACAGCGCTCCCGGCGGGGCCCCGGAACCGCGGCCTCCACGGCGGCGCCCAGGCCCGGGCGGCCCCACCTGAGCCTGGGGGACGCCCCCACGACGGCAGCGCCGCGCCGCCCGGCTCCCGCGCCCTCCGACGCTCGGCGCTCCCGGCGGCCCCCGCGCGCGCCCACTGCCCGGCGCTCCCGGCGGCCCCCGCGCGCGCCCGCCGGGGGCTCACGAGGCGTCAGGCCCGCGCTCCGGAGCGCGCACGTCACCGACCGCGCAGCGTCGGGGCCGGGGGTCGCCGGGGCAGGCCCACCTTCCCCGGGCGCTCTAGCCGGCCTGCCCGACCCAGCTCTGTGCACCCTGACCTTCTAACGGGAGGTGGGGACGTGAGTCCGCTTCGACCCCGGAGTTCCCCGAAAGCAATCTGCGGGCAGGAGCCGAGCGAGGGCGGGAGGCCCCAGAGAGCCACGAGAACGAACGGCCCGGCGCCGGCCCCCCCGCCCGTGCCTCCCGCGGCCACGTCGCCGCCCCCGCGCCTGCGCAGTCGCGTGCCCTCGCGACGGCGTCGTGAGCTGTGGAGCCCGCGGCCGCTAGAGGCGCGCTGGCGCCGCGCGGGAGGGCGCAGGCCGCGGCCGCCCAACCCCTCGCGCGCGGCGACCCCAGGCTGACCTCCCGGGCGCGCGCGTGAGCGTCTGTGGACTGTGCGCATGCGCTGGGAGCCCACCTCCTCACGGGATTGACCTAAACCGGTGGGAGACAGGAATAACCTAAGATTTTCAAAATACTACAGAATTTACACTGTTGGGTAGGCTTGACGGCTGCCTAACGGTGGCAGGCACTTAATTCCAGATGAATTATCACACCTCTCATGACCGTGGGCTCTGGGCCGACTGCCGCGGGAGGTATTAAATTTAATACTAGGGCCTTTGGTGGGTCCGTCCCAACCAGAAAGGTGGCAGTCACTCATCGAAAGGAGGGAAACCGATTGGGGGTATACATTAATACCGTGGTTTCGGAAGGGCTTGCTCTTATACCGCCTAAGAGAATTCTGGAAAATTGCGCTTTTTCCCACATTTTAAGATTGACAGTCAAATTTTTCATCTGACTTAAATAATTGCGAGGGTTGTGACTTCTGTTTTATTGCATATTGACATTTGAAAATAAAATGGTTACATCACTCTTTTAAATGTAGCCAATGGAATCTAAATACCAGCCAACTTGAAATCTACTATCCTCACTTTTTAAAAGATCAAGAACAAGCTTTTCTTTTAACAGTTGGAATTATTACATCATAGAAATTTTACATCATTCCTTTTCTCCTAAACCTCATTATTTCCATTCCATTTTCAAAAACTGCATCTCATAGTAATATTTCTTTATTCCTAAAAGTCCTATATCAGTATAATAGTTCTCTGCATCAAAATAAGAATAATTTTTTAAATCTAATTTTTAAAATTTCCTATTACCATGAAAATTAAAGCGTTTTTTAAATGCAAAATTTCTATATACAAAAAACTTATATTATAAAACCCTAAGGACTCTATTACAAAGCTATGAGAATAAAAGCTCCGCAATGCTGCAGTATGAAAGAGCAACAAACAAAAATCAATAGTTCTATACACTTGAAATGCACAATCCAAAAGTGAAACTCCATTTGCAGTCTTGAGAAGACTGTAATTTAACAAAAGCAGTGTGAGATATATACACGAAAACTATAAAACAGTGCTGAAAGAAATTAAAGAAGACCTAACTGAATGGCAAGACATCCTGTGTTCATGGATTGAAAGATAATATTTTTAAATGGCAATATTTCCTAAATTAGCTGTGGAGTCCTCACAATTCCTATCAAATGGCTTTTTTGCAAAATGTAATGAGCTGATCCTAAAATTCATATGGAAATGCAAGGGACCGGAATAGCCAAACAATGCTGAGAGAAAAAAAAAAGTTGGAGAACTGACACTTCACTATTCCAAACCATACTACAAAGATGTAGTAATAAAGTAAGTGTGGTACTGGCGTAAGAAACAGACAGGTATGAAATAGAATTGATCAATAGACTAGATTTTCTCTGACTCTCCATCTGATAAATGGAAAATTAGACAAAAATTTAAGTCAAATTGATGCTGAATCCTGTCTCATATTGGAAATAGAATACACATACTACAATCAATAATGCAAATAGTTGTACACAAATACAAAGTGTGCAGTACACCCTGTACACAAATGTCCACCGCATTATTTACAATAACCAGAAAGTGAAAGCAAACCAAATATCTGTCAATAATTAGTGGATTAAAAAAAGTAAATACAGGCAACATAATATTATTCAGTCATAAAAATGAATGAAATACTGATACATGCTACAACGTGGATGAATCTCAAAATCATTATGCTCAGTGAAAGAAGCCAGACGTAGAAGAACTCATTGTATAATTCCATTTTTGTGAAAAAATTTCAAAGGCAAATATATAGAGACAAAATAGATTAGTGGCTGGGAGTGGAAATTGAAAGTGAATGTAATGGTCAGGAGATTTCTTTTGGGGGCGATGTAAATGTTTTCGAATTAGATCATGGTGCTGGTACAGCTCTAAAAATGCTAAAATTCATTAGACTTGTACACTTGAAATGAGTGGATTTTACAGCATGTACATTACAATGAAGTAAAGCAGTTTAGAAAATGTGCCCTGGATCCAGTGTTCATTACAACTATGTGTATTATCTTTTTATTATATGTATTCTAAGTTTGGATAAATACTTATTGAACAAAGAGTAAATTTTTATCAGAAATACACCCTGATGAGGTGAAAGAGACTTTTACCTTTTCAATTAAATTTGTGGACAAATAGTTATTTCCAGAAAGAGACAGAATTCAGCATCAAATGTATTCCAACTTTAATCCTTATAGATGTAAATTCTGAGAAATTCTGTCTACATAACTAAAATAAATACAAATGTAAGTTGTGTAACAACGTCACTCAGTTCTTTGAATTACTTCCAATGTATACCAAAAATCACTTCATGATGTCTCATCCAAATTTTAAAAGAATTTTCAATAAAACCTCCCTCCATTTTACTTTAAATCAAAGAACTGGAAATCACCTGACTGCAAAAATACTTTCTACTCCAGTCTTTATAGTTAATCACTTCCTTAGTTTCTGGGAAGTGTAGCAAAAAGGCTTTACAAAGATTTATCAAATGATTATTGAGTACACATTTTTATCACTCAGGGGCACCTGTTTAACCTAGAAAAAGTTGGGGAAATCGATAATATCGTTAACTTTAGTATACATTTGCCAATCTGATAAACCGTGTTTATCGCATCATTTGCTTTGCAAATATCTTTGAACAAACCTTAGAACTACAGATTTAGCTCATCCCATTTGTATACCAGTTTATATTCCTGATTAGCAAAGCCTGTCGTCTTTGTCAAACCTATCTAAGACAGACTTCGTTGCTGTCAGGAAAAGTTTGCTGGGGGCATCCTGGGCACACACCCAGTGGCCATCATATCCCAGTCCTCACCACCCAGTGGTCATATCCCAGCCCCCGCCACCCAGCGGCCACCGGCCGCCGTCTCCCAGCCCTCCATCATCTCTCAGCCCTGGCCTTCCCTGCTTTCTGTTCTATTGTGTGCAGATATTGGGCCTGTTTCATTTCCCAGCCCAGAGGAGAGGTCAGGTCTAATGAAAGGGGTGGCGTTGGGTCCATCTTCACGTCATGGTCATTTAACCACTCTGCCTGTTTTCTCATCTGTAATTGGGGGATGTGATAATAGGACCTACCACATATGGTAATTTCCTAAATTCACTGAAATACCACATTTAAAGTTGCTGCTCGATACATATTGAGGATACTGTATTTGCTATTCTTCTCTCCTTCCTAAAATTCTTCAGTGAGCAGTAAAGAGCGGTTGTTCTAAGCAAAGATGACTGATTTTTAAAAATCTAACTCTGTCTCAATAAGAGTGCTAAGATTATTTTCTTTTAATCAAGAATTTACTTCAGAACACACAAAAAATGTGGATGTTATTTTAACCCTGTCACAGGACACTAAGAAAAACAGCAATATTGTATAGTGTTATTTTGATATCACAAAGTGTCCTCAGAAGAAAACTGCATGTTAGTGAATGTTAGGAATGATATATACCAATTTATTCATCTAGGCATGGAATAGCCATTATAATTCCTATACTTGAATGATTATGTCAAAAATTTTTGCAGAGAAGATTATTTTAGATAACTTTGCAAAAATTTTATTGCATATTATACTACATTCAGTTACATGCAGGCTGTCCAGGATGTTTTATCTACATGCTGAAAATATAATGTATTTTTTATCCTCATCTATTATAGAATATTGTCAAAGGACATTGAAAAACTCATAGAGTGCATCACATAATTTTAATTGTCACTAGAAATGAAAAATGTCCCAATTCCTTTTATGAACTGAGCTATCTTTTAGGGCATCAATCTCACCAACTGTTCTAGGCTATCACTGGGTGATAGACCCTAATTGCTCTGAGCTCATATTGAAAGCAATAAGGTGACATAGTGTAAAATAAAACTCCTGGTGGGTACATTATGTTGAGGACTAATGTAATAATAATGTTCTAAAAGTTCTACATGTGACTAGGGCTTTGAGCTATAATCACATTACATTTTCTTCCTTAAACTGTTTATTATATGAAGAGCATACATATGACAAAAGTTCAGTTATTGTGGTGTTCTTAATATGCTATAATTTTCTTCTTACAGATAAAGTATAATGGATGATGGACAAATCCAGCATTAAAAGTTGGATAATAAATAGAAAATAATTTCCTACTCATAGACTTGGACATGCATAGATAGGCTTTGTAAATTCCAGATTTCCATATGAAATATCCAGTCTGTGCTTCCGTAAATATATCTACCCTTTGATTTACAACCTATTAATTAAAATAAGGAGAACAACTCTTTAATATTTCTTCCTAACCTCATTTGGCTTGTCCATGCATTTTATATTATGTTATAAAAAGGCTAATATCTTGTTCAGGAAACTGTCTCATTTTCTACTTACTTATCTGGACAAGAGGGTGGGGGAAGGAAATTTAACACCAGGCACCAAAATTCTTCTTAAAGGGAGCTACTTTCCTTTAGGAAAATACCTTGCTAAGCTATTTAGAGTGAAGGTTAGTCCCTGAGGACACAGGCAAATAAGAGACAAATAAAAGAATGCTTACAGCATTTTGAAATAGTCTCACTACGTTAGAAACGAGCAGGGCTTTGCAGCAGGTAGAGCGGGGAATTGTGTGCAGGCATAACCAAGAGCGTTGGAGAAGCCACACAACTTGGTAGGCTGGCAAAGAACTCAGAAGAACCTAGCTTCCTAAATTTGCATTTGGGGTTGTTTTTGTTTTTGTGATGTAGGAAGCCTAAATTTCCTCAATCCTTTAGTGTAGTTTGCATAAATGCTTTGTTTGGGCCAGAAATTTATGAAAGAGGCTCAATGTCCATCTTGTTTGCATGGTACAGAACAAGACAGATACTTGACTGATGTTGCACGAATCCATGAACTGAGCTAAATTAGGGACAGCAAAGGCTTCAAACTAGAGTTGTCCTTGATATCATCAGCCCTTGAGAACTCTTGGAAGTTTTCCTACAAGTGGTGGGAGGGGACTCAAAGCAAACGTCAAAGCTCTTCAGTCAAAGACCACCAAGAGCTTACCTGAAGTTTGAACGCTGGCTTTACTAATCCAGGGAGGGCAAATGTACACCAATGGGACCCATGGAATATACCTGTGAGATGCCTCCGAGGGTGTTGGGAATGTTTTATGGGATTTGGGGGACGATATGAGGAAGTAGAGCTCAGCTCTGGATTGGGCACTATCAGGAAGCAGGGATAATTCTATAATTGGATATTTTTAAAAATCTTACCAAATAGGCGAGAGACTAGCGTGAAGCTAGATGTAACTGCTAAAGAAGCAGCAGGGATTATGGGAAGATGGCATGGCACTAACAGGCAGAGCTCAGTGTGCTCTCACAGAAACAATGGAGAAAGAGCCAAAAGCTGTCCAGGGGCCCTGCTTTGGGGGTCAGCAGACCAGGACAGTACTACACAGCTCCCAGGAGGGTGAGGGACAGAGAGACAAAGAAGCCAAAATGACAAACGTGAGTTACGAAGCCCCGGCAGCAGCAGGGACGGGCTCCCCTCCCCAACCCCCAAGATATAAGCTGGGGTAAAACCACTGGCTAGCTGCAGCAACTGAGTGGAACAGACATCTTCCTCTCTGTCAGCTGTTTCAAGGGAAAAGGGAGGGGAGGGCAGTGGGCTTTTTTTCAGTGAATTGGGCAAGCAGAGCCCGCTTTGAATCTCCACTCTGGAGATTCAACACAGGAAAACCCAGACTGAAACAGCTCCATGGAAAGGTGAGCTGATTAGCACCATCTGCTGGCCAGTCTGGAAACTGCATGGACAAAAAAAAAATCTCTTTCTCTTTGCATTCTACCCCTGGGAGAAAATCCGTGACTCACTAGTGAGTCCCTGGCCCGATTTTGCTAACTTAAGGTGGGCAATTTTAAAGACCTAAGGTAAGTTGAACCAAATATCAAAGAAGAGCTGTGAAAAAAAAATAGGCAATAGAGAGAGAAATTGGCTGTCAGTTTAAATTCACCAACATTTTCAGATGCCTAGACATCAACAAAAAATTACAAGCCATACCAAGAAACAGGAAGAAATGGCCCAGCCAAAAGAACAAACCAAATATCCTGAAGAGATACAGGATTTAATACACTTAATCCATGATAATCACACAATTCTCCTAAATCACTTCAAAGACTTTAAACAAAATATTACTAAAGAAACAAAAGATATTAAGATGAAACTGAGAGAGCTTAAAGAACAATTTGAAAGCCTGCAAAGAAAACTAAGACTTCATGGGAATGAAAGACACGATGGGTAAGATTAAAAATACATTAGAGGCACATAAGAGCAGATTTGAATTGCTCAAAGACAGAATTGGTGATTTTAAAGACAGAACATCCAAACTAGAAAAGCCAGGAGAACAGAAAGAGAAGATATTGGGAAAAAAATGGTAGAGTCTCAGGGAATTGAATGATTATGCGAAAGGCACAAATATTTGCATTATCGGTGTCCCAGAAGGAAAGGAGAATGGAAAAGGGGCAGAAAGAATATTTGAGGAGATAATGATAAAAAACTTCCCAACCCTTATGAAGGACATAAATATCAATATCCAAGAAGCACAACGCACCCCAAACAGAGTAAATCCAAATAGACCTACTCCAAAACACCTACTATTCAAAATGACAAGTATCAGAGATAAAGAGAGGATTCTGAAAGCAGCAAGAGAAAAGTAAAGCATCACATACAAGGGAAACTCAATAAGATTAAGTGCCAACCTCTCATCAGAAACCATGGAGGATAGAAGAAAGTAGTATGGCATATTTAAGGTTCTGAAAGAGAAAAACTGCCTACCAAGAATTCTATATCCGGCAAAACTGTCCTTCAAAAATGAGGGTGAGTTCAAAGTCTTCACAGAAAAATTGATAGACTATGTTTAAAAAATGACCAGAATTGCAAGAAATACTAAAGGGAATGCTGCAGCCTGAAAGGAAAAAAAAAAAGGTATGGTTAAAGCATATCATGGTGTTTGTAACTAGCAGAGCTATTACATGGGTATGACAGAGGTTGGAAAGGAAAGTCTAAGGTCATGTATATTACTAGAAGGGAAGATAAAAACTGTAACATGGGACTGTATAAGATAGTAAAACACAAATACGGGTGATTTGCATATATAAGACTTTTTATAAAATATGAATACAATTATACTAGAGAGAAGAAAAAAGAATAGCACCTATGTATGGCAGGCATAGAGCGATTGAGAGGTGATGAGTTTTGTTTGTCTGTTTTTTGTTTATTATTATTATTGGAATAATGAAAGTGCTCTAAGAATGATTAAAGTGACGAATGCCCAAATATGTGATTACACCAGATACCACAGTTTGTGCTCTCTGGATGGACTTATGCTTTATTAATAGGTATCAATAAAATTGATTTGTTTAGAAAAACAGAACACTGCGAGTGTTGGAGAGGCTGTGGAGAGCTCGGGTGCTTATCGGCTGCTGGGGGCGCAGCCACTGTGGAGGTCTGTGTGGGTGCCTAGGGAAGGGACATGGCTTTACCACGCGACCCAGCATGCCGCTGCTAGGTGTGCACCCAGAAGAACTGACCGCGGTGACGGGGCAGGGGTCTGCACAGCGACGTTCATAGCGGCGTTGTTCACGGCAGCCAAAAGACGCAAACAGCCCGTGAAGGGTGGATAAGCAAACGGTGATGCGCACACACGCTGGCTTTTACGCAGCTGCAGGAGAAATGAAGCCGTAAAGCCATGACAGCACGATGACCCTAAAGGACACTATGTTGAGTGAAGCAAGCCAGGCACAAAAGAACAATTATTGTATGATTTCACTATTATGAACTAAATACCTTGAGCAAACTCAGGGAGTTAATAGCTATCATATAAGTCACAAGAGAACAGAATGTGGTTTGAGAATGGAAAGCTGAGGTTTATTCTGTGCAGAATTGGTAAAAATTGTGAATGTTTGGAAATGAAAAGAAATGGCGAAAGCTCATCACAGGATTTGTAATTAGTAGCACTAACATATGGGTATGATAGTGGGTTTATTTTTCTTTCTTGGAGTAATGAAATACTCTAATATTGATTGAAGTGATGAATGCACAACTCTGTGATTATGCCAAATGCCATTGATTGAACATTTTAGATAAATTGTGTGGTTTATGAATTTAAAAACTAGTAGTTTTGGGGAAAATACAGCAAATGTAAGATATAGACTACAGTTAATAGTAATACTTTGACGATGCTCTTTCATAATTTGTGACAAATGTTTCAAAGCAATGCAAGGTATTTGTGGTGGGGTGAGGTATGCGATCCCTGTATGATGTTATACATGTTCGTTTTGTAAGTTCACAACTTTTACTATATACTTATTGTTTACGTATATTCATATATGAATGACATACTTCAATAAATTTTTAAAAAGAAAAAAAATAAAAGCTAAAGCACAGAACTGTATAACATAGTGAACTATGTGCACATTTCCAAGAAAGGGTTCAGAGCTGGACCTTGGCCAGCTCCCGGGAGATGAGCTGAGGGCTCTCGGACTATTCTGCCCCATCAGAGTATTTTGTATGCCTGAGGTCTTAGGCCATGTGGCACAATTTAATCAGGTAGCTTATGCCAGCAATGCAATGTATGGTGAATGGTTCTTTTTGTGTGCCCGAGACCGTGGGCATGTGGCACCTGTTTGATCAGAAAGCTTTTGCTAACAATGTGGTTTGTAGTGAACGCCTGTATTGGCTCTGGGAGCCTGGAGTAACTGAGGTTATTCTCTCTAGCTCTGTAGGCCTACATGAGCGACCCCCAACAAAAACCCTCCAAACCGAGGCTCCAGTGAATGTCCCTGACTGACAACACTTCACATGTGTTGTCACAGGTCGTTGCTGGGAGAATTAGGTGTGTCTGTGCAACTCCGCTGTAAGAGGACACCTGGAAGCCTGCGACTGGCTTCTCCTGGACTTTGCCCCATTTGCCCCTTCCCTTTGCTGATTTCTATCTTCTCAGTTGCTGGAATAAACGATAGCCATGAAAAGATTTTCTGGGTCTCAGGGGCCCTTCCAG
>PVKH010035326.1:0-11748 GCA_004027955.1 Chaetophractus vellerosus | reverse complement strand
TAGGTCCCTCAGACAGTTTTTGGCTCTTTCTCTGTTGTTTTTGTGAGAGCATTCAGCTCTGTCTGTTAGTCCATCACCAGCACCAACTAAACTGGATTTAGTTTTGTGGAAGTGATTAGTGGCCTTAGTGAGAACTGATTCGGTGGAGTGATATAGTATGAGACAGATTTGATTTAGACACAGGGTTAAAGTGATTATTTGGTAACAGCAAGTATAGCCAACTCTTCAGAGTAGTTTTGCTATGAAGGGAAGAAAACAGGGTATTAAATCGAGGAATATAAGAGGACAAGAAATATTTTTTTAACAACAAAGATAATTGATATTGTAAAGTTCCTGAGTATTTACAAACAGGAGGAGTTAAAATTGATTAAAGTTGGTAAAGGGCTGAGACTAGGTTTCTATTTGATTAGAGACAAGTCTGAATGGCCCAAGGAGTGCATTTCCTACCCCTTCTGGTGACTGAGCAGAGAGCTGGCTCAGCTGTGACTAAGTCAGAAGGCAGAGAGACAAGACCGTGTTGGGCTAATATCATCACTTCTGGCATGCAAGTCCTGGGCACTGAGATCCTATTATCCTGTAGCAATAGCGTGTCTAGAACATCTATACCCATCCTGTGTCAAGGAATAAGAATTCACAGGACTGCATATGCTGTGTTATTTGTCTGCTTGTACTTTTTTACTCTAATTAATCCTATGTAATATCTGTGGCACTAGTGTTGTGTTATCTATGACTCTTTTGTATGACACTATTTCAGAATCTCACTGTTCTAGATTAAGTGGTCAAATCATCTGCATTACTAATAAATTGTATTATATTCCAGTAGATAGACCATCATAAAACCTTTCAAGAACAAATCTCTATTTTACTACAATTGCACACACGTGACTAAATCCCACGAATTCTTCAAGCCTTTCTGAGGAATAGGAAAATGAAAAATTCTTGCATGTTTAACCAAGAAATAAACAAAAATATCAAAAAATTCTCCTTCTCCTACTTCCTGCATCCAAATTATCCATAGAAGAAAAAACTCAAGATAACGTTGAGTTACCACTCTTCACAACTTAATTTATATATCTTCACAAAGCTCATATGTAACATAAAGCCCTATCTATTTTAAATTTCCGTTTGTTCTGGGTTAGCAAAATTACCTCAGTTTCTTCTGGGGCCAGGATTCTATACTTCTGTTTGCTAATAACAAATAAAGGTAGGAAATCATTCAGGAATAATTAAAAGTGAGAGAAAATATCTCCCTTTTTATACCTTTTTGTCCTCTTTGATCAGAATCTCTAGAAAAGAAAATTATAAC
Organism: Chaetophractus vellerosus; assembly: GCA_004027955.1. NCBI lineage: Eukaryota > Metazoa > Chordata > Mammalia > Cingulata > Chlamyphoridae > Chaetophractus > Chaetophractus vellerosus. The sequence goes on along the minus strand of PVKH010035326.1, from coordinate 10,442 downwards.
ATGCATTAGGGTAATTTATATTATAATTTTTTGTCAAAGCAATACCTGCGACCTTTGTATGTTCCCATAATAGTAGCCAGTAAAAGTGGATAACATGGATTTCCTTAATGATTTGTCCCAAATATTCAAATATCAGCAATGAAATATGTTCCTTTTGATCAAATGCCAACTACAAATTTGGGGATTTGTTATGAAAGCTGTTAATTGGTATATTATCAAACAGAAATTGCTTCTAAAATAATTTCTGACATTTCTGTCATAAACCATCATGTCACGTTCAGCTCTATCACAGTAGTTTATACGAAGAGAACATAAACATGACACAGTTTGTCAATAAAATCCAATGCAGTACATTACTGTAAGATATGCTACAGATTTGAAGAAAGAAAAACAACAACTTCAAATTTGAGACTGATTACCAGTTGTCCTGAGAACCTAACCTGTGACAATAACTGAAATATTCTTAATGTGTATTAATTTCACATCTACTTTGTTAAATATTTTAAATATTTCAATTGTATAAATAGAATGTTTTTCCTCTCTTCCCAAACTAAGGAAATTTAACTACATATAACTTATCAATAGAAGTATCATTATAAAAGAGACATAGAGACTAAGATTTCTATAGAAGCAATTAAAATGTTTTGTGCCTTATAAAAAAAATTGTAATTCTCAAGGAAGTTTTGACTTGATCTAATTTTATAGAAGTGTTCATAGGAATTTAAGGAGGTCAAATTACCACACAGAATTATAGAAAGAATTATTTCAATTTTTTCATAGTAGAATATAAAATATTGTCTGTTTTTTTAAAATTCATTTGGCTTTAACAGATATATTATTCTTTCTTTATCTTCCTGGCTAAATGAAGAGCTAACCCCAAATGGCATAGAGAATACTAGATCATGAATGCACCAGATGTTTGATGCAATATGTAAAACCTGTCATAGCAAGCAAGAGCAAAGTTATTTTTAAGACTATTTGAGTATATAACTTCTATTCATCTGCTTTCATTCACACTATACACAAACTTTTGTATGAATTATAAAAAGTGGCTTCATAGATGGAAGCTGTTTGTAATTTGTAGAGACCATTTTCCTGTCAACTTGGTAGTCTTTCTCATGGCTTTTTCATTATTAGGCAAACCAATTAAGTGTGCTCCAAGTAAGCCACATATGTTAAGTACACATTTTGTATAAAATTCTAATCTGTTCATTACCTTTCTACTAGTGATTTTATTTTCCTGAATTGGGGTATTGGGTTCATTTTTTAAATAAGAATTTTGTGTTAAAAATGGCATGTTGAAATGCCTGACATCAAAATTCTCAAACTGTCTTAACTAGATTTTGGCATTTAATAAGCTGTAAACTGCCGAAGCTATTTGCAGATGAAGTCTCATTTTTGTCCATCAGCAGGGGGCTGGAAGCATAATTAATTGAGTGAAAGTTAAAAGACGGACAGCACGGTTACATTTATGCAAATATTGCAGCAGAACATCTAACAGAAGAGAAAAATAGCTTGCAACCGACTGGTTTGGTTTTGGACCAAAATCCACAGGGTCTATTTAAACATTGCAGATTGTGCATCTGACAATTAAGACTTACAGTGTTTTTAATACTAGTTGTGATGGTAGGAATAGTAGGCAAAAAGTCAAAGTCCAGAGAGATAATTCTATTTCTGCTCTCATCCTTTTTACCTCTCATGAATGTTAAAATGTTCTTGCAAAAAAAAATAAAAATCAAATGATGCATGTGTGTACGGCCATATGCCAGGCTCTACTCTTCATCTCTTTCATTCATATCCCAGGCATATGTACCCTTGCACACCAAAGGTTCTATTTAATTAAAGTTAGTTAAAAGCTTAGACCACAGAGATCAGGACAGCTGCTTGAGGTATAACCTGGGTGCTGTGCAGGGATGGCATAAAACTTCTGCTGGTATTCTGTCTCCCATTACCTATTTTGGTGAGTTATTTTCCCAGTAGCCGTTTGCCTCAGAAGATTGCTGAGTTCTCCTTAAATGGTTAGGAAACATAAGCTTCCCCAATGATCACAGGAAATTTCAAACTGAGGTTTTGCATATTCCTCATTTGTTTTTCCTCGTGTCTGCAAGGATCTGCATGACTACCTTAGTGATTGATTTTTGACTAGTCCCTTTGTGTTTGCGTTTGGTTTGTTGGCTATTCAGCAACACACTGCTTCCCATAGAGAAATTTCTTAAGCATTCTTTTGATTTTTCTTCTTGTACTTCTGTTCTTATGGCAGGTCTAGTTGAAGTTTTAATTCCAATTGACTATATTTTTAAACGCCATACAGAAGATAAATTTATTAGCAAAAACAAAAATGTGTTGTATATTTTCACCATAGAATTCTGTGTGTTCTTCTATTTGGAGCAATTGAAAACACATTTTTTTAGGACATTTATAAATACTCTTCACTTCAGTTAGAAATTTCCTAATCCTATTGTTAGAAGTTTTATGAAAGTAAGTTTAATCCTGAAAACACACAGAATATAATATTTTGATGCCTGAAAGGAGGCAGTGTAGGTTTTTGTTGATGCTGTTTTTGTGTTGGCTTTTTAAAAAATATGGAATGCTTCACGAATTTGGGTGTCATCCTGTGCAGGGCCCATGCTAATCTTTTCTGTATTGCTCCAATTTTAGTATATGTGCTGTCGAAGAGAGCGCGAAAGTTTAGTTTTAAACTAACAAACAAAGAAACCCAGAAAACTTTCCATGGCAAGTTCTCAGTGAATGGCTGTAAATAATTTTTTAAAAACTCTAAGTTCAAGAATTTAATGATTTAAAATCATTAAAACCTGAGAAAGCAGAAAACTAACTTAAAGTACATGAATTCATTTGAGGTCTTCCAGATTTAGCTGAACTTTCCTTGTTATTTATATTTCATGAAAAATTAAATGAAAATCCTTCCCCTTATTACAAAATGTATTTTTGAATAATTCTATGCCTTTACATTCAATTCAAGGACAATATGCCCACGGTGAAGATATCAAAAATTTTTATAAACATACAATTTTTCTTTAATCTTTAGAAATTCAATTTCAATTGTAGATTATGGTTACACAATTCTCAGTAATATCAATCACTTTATAACATATCTTATTTTTATCCATATGTATATAGGTATTGCATGCAATGTTTGTAAAGTCCAAATACTGAAAATATTTCAAAATCTATATTCAAAATACATGATAATGACCCATTATTGATCAACGAGCGCTTTCAGAAATTAATATAATCTCTCTTAAAATTTTAATATAAATATACTTAGCAATGTTAAATGTATTATGTATATACTTTGTATATAATAGATTCAATCCTGAAGAAGATTTGTTGGATTCCTTTTATTAAGTAGAGAATCAGAGAAATTGTTCTACAGTCACCTTTTTTAAAGGTGAATACTTATCCAAACACAAAGAATCTTTCACGAGTCCTAATTATCAGCTCTCTAATATATCGGTTTTCCAAGTGATACTCTGTTAAAGTGAAGGACAAATTTTTTATTGTTGCTGTTTTTTTTTGCCTTTTTAAAAAAGATGTTTTACTTCGAAATAATTTTTTTATTCTAGGAGATTAGATCAGCCTTTGGGATATTGAGATACTTCTAACTTTAACATCATTCCAAAATTTCCAGGTTGTTTAATCTTTTAGATTATCTATTTTTGTATAATAAAGAGTTTAATATTCTATAAAGTGAATGTTTCATCCTAGGAAGGAAAAGTGTAAGTTTCCTAAGTTAGCATATAAATATTCTTTGGTTGAGAAATGAACATCACTATGTTTGTTGATAAGGATTAAATACTTGGGCTCACCTGAGAACACTGACAGGAACTTCTAATCTTTTAGTTGTTATATTTTTCAAATTTTCATTTCTTTTAACATTCACACAACGATTTTTTTCTCTTGCATGTAAAAGAAGAAATAAAAAGCAAATAGATATTTTAAGCTAAATATTTGCAGAGGATATTTATTTTAAAAACAAAAGAGCAGCCATTTGAAGAGAAAAAAGATGATTTTGTGTGATAGCTACTTGAAATGGCATAAGCTATTTTATGCAAAGAAAATTAATGATAGCTATGTCTCTTATTTTCAAATTTAACAGGAAGAATTAAAGGCGATAAAATTTTAAAAGGTACATAGTTTTAGAATCTCTGAGTAGTAATTACTCAGCATATGATTTACTCTTGAGTAACAAATAGAAAAGTTTCCAGCCTAAGGAAAAAGAAAAGAAAAGAAAAAGAATCAACCAACATCTGTCTTTTAGTTTTAGTTATCCCTCTGGGATAAGTACCAGTAAAAACTACTTAAAAAGAATGGCAATAAAATTTCTGCTGGTTGTGAGTTAGTCAAGCTTATAACCCCTCTTGTCTTGGAAACCTCATGAAAAAGGAACGTGATTAACACAAAACCACTTCTAACAACATTGGTTGCCAAATTTACTCTATCAAGGTAGATTATGGAACGTTATAGATAGACTGTTGTGATGGGATTAAATAATACACTTATGGGAACAATTAGATTTCTGCTAGTATTTACTTTATTGAAGCTAGAGTGTTTCCAGAAGTAAATCTGCACAAAAGGACCAAATGCTAAGTAATGAGATTTCTCCACATTTTTCTGCTTCTATCTTTAAACCATCTCTCATTAATTGGGTAAAACAGTCATTAATAGGGAGTGGACCATATCACCTAACCATAAAAATATGTATATATGGAAAATATACATTTCAAAATTTCCTTTTCTAGAAGGAGGAAGAGTGCAAATATGGCCATTTATTTTGTTATTCATAATGCCTCAGATATAGAATGAATTGTCTGCAATTCAAAAAGAATTAATTTATTTTATAGGAATGAGTGCCTGTCAATAACTAAGAATTTAGGTTTCTTTCCTCTTGTTAGAAACACCTGCGATGGAATGAGAGAAGAGCAAACATATTTGAATATTCCTCAGGTTCTTTTTGTATACAGAAGAAATCAAAGGCACAAATACATCAAAATAATAATGATAAATAAGAAAAAAATTACATACTTAAATATGTCAATGACTGTGTAACAGTTTAACATTCATTTTTCTCATTTAATACTAATTTTATAAATGAGAAAACTGGGGCATAAAGACTAGTTTTAAAGTCACACCATTAAGAGGAAGATGCAGGATTCAAACTCAGGTCTTTTGAATATATTAAGAGCTATCAACAGCAGTCTTCAAATGAAAAAAGCATACTCATTGCGTTGATGTAGGCAGTTTGCTACATTTTAGATATTTATAAGCATTTCTTATTTCTTTTTCCAGACTGAATGATGTTATGCAGTGGTATCACAAGTCACTGGAGTCTTGTTTGAATTCTGGTCCTGTATTAGTCAGCCAAAAGGATGCTGATGTAAATTACCAGAAATCTGTTGGCATTTATAAAAGGGTATTTATTTGGGGTAGAAACTTACAGTTACCAGGCCATAAGGCATAACTTATTTCCCTCATCAAAGTTTGTTGCCACATGTTGGAGCAAGATGGCTGCCGACATCTGCCAAGAGTTTAGGCTTCCTGGGTTCCTCTCTTCCCGGGGCTTGTTTTCTCTGGGCTCAGGTTTGCTTCTATCCACAAGGCCAGTTATAGGCTATCAGACAAATGGCGCATCTCTTTTCCAGGGGCTTTCTTTCCTTCATCACTACCAAGCTCCTCTGTGTGCTTACTTCCCCGGGCTCCACCATTAAAACTCCCACCTCCCTTCTCTGCGGTGCGGTTTCTCTGTGAATCCCCACCCTCGTCCTACTGATGTGTCCCAATCAAAGCCTTAATCAATATTTAATCAAGTAAAAATAAAACCTCTGATTCCAAAACACTCAATATGCCCAGAGGAAAAGACCAGTTTACAAACATAATCCAATATTTATTTTGGAATTCATCAATAATATCAAATTGCTGCTGGTCCTATGACTTATTAGTAGAATGGTTTTGAGTAAATGACTGATACTTACTTTTCATAGAAATTATGATTTTTTAGGAATACTAAAGTGCCTAAGAAAATGTGTCCAAATGATTGGAAATGAAAATTTCGGCAGCATTATTTTTATCTCTTATTAAAGTCTGGTATGGTCCATTGCAACAAAGTAATAATTAAAAAATAGATGTGTGAATGCGAAGAAATCTTATATCCTTCTCATTGAATAAGGACCTTGTAATAGTGGATTTAATTTCATCTTAAAATTGTTTTTATCAATTTGGCGGAAACATTAATTCTTTTTTTTTAAAGATTTATTTTTTATTTCTGCTAGATTTATTATTTGTACTTGTATTAATTGTATTATTACCTAGATTTATTATTTGTAAAATTTAATTGGAAAATATATATGGCTATCATTATTCTGAATCAAAATTCTGCTGGATTTTAAAATCTAATTCTGGATTAGTATTGTATCCACACTGTGTAATATTGGCAAATATTTTACTGAAAGAATGAAGTGAACTAAAATTATTCAGCTAATTTAATTTCAATAAAGTCATACCATATCAAAAACATTTAAATCTATATATGCATTTGTGTAAATGCATATTGGTTACTTTTGGTGTATATTATTTGATGAAAAATGCAAACCCAGACTTCCCCAATGGTGTTGGAGCCTAGTTTATATTTCCCGAGTTAGAAGGAAGAGGAAATATTGTCTCATCTGTGATAAGTCCTTCAGTTTACATACCTCTTCATTTCTAACCCTGCAGCCTAAGGAAATCAAACTCTAGATGTCCCCTTTCCAAAATATCCCACCAATGAAGAAGTTGTCCAATTGGGAGGTACTAACATGAGATTGATATCAGGATGTTAAAAAGGATTATCAGATCTTCAATGGTTGGTATCTCTGGAAAGAATCTTAAATGAGTAAACAGACCCATGAATGACTTAGAATATGTGATCTGAAACTCCCTTTATTCCCAGGCCAGTGCTCCAACATGGAACCCTGAGTGGAGTAAAAGAAAACAACATCTTTAGTTTAACTTTGAGAAAGTCAAAAGTGATTCTGTGATAATAGTCAGCTAATGAAAGGAAACATACACAATATAAATAAGCAATAAACGTGTATTGTTAATTGGATGAAGATATTGGAATTTAGAAATACATGATTAAAGGGAAAGTATGTGTGTGTGTGTGTGTGTAGAGGTGTACACACACCTAACGTCATGTCACAGAAGATTAAAGTTGCTTTTTGGAAAATGTCTCTTAGTTTTAGAAACTACTCATAAAATTGGATTGCTTACACTAACTGTACTGTGAAGGATCCATAACAGAGACCCCCTCACCTCAACCATGTCTGCATATATGCCATTATGTCATTTCAAGTCTGCCTTCCCCTAGGCAAGTTAAGTGTTGTAAAATTGAATCAAACTATAGTATTTAATACTTACTCTAACTGGATAAGATTAGCTTTCTAGACATACTCTTTCTATATTGACTAAATGTGCCCTAAATTGCTAAATAATTCAGCAGAACTTTCCAGCTTTAATGAACTAAAAGCAAATGCTTCTTTCTAGTTTCTATGATTAGAGTGGTTTGGTTTTGAACAAAATAGAAAATTACACTCAGTCCATTTATAGAAAACCAATCTACTGTTGCTTTTGGAAAAGCAATAAAATATTACACATGAAAAGATCAACACACCTGGCGCAAAGCTCTAATGCCTATTGAGTCTGCAAGAAATTATTATACAAAGGAAACATACTGTACAATCAAGTTATGGGAAGAATATCAAAGGCCACTGGTGTAAAAGGCTGAACAGGTATATGATGAAGATGACTTTACATTCACTATGAGGTTGTTTATTTAGAAACCCATCTTCTACTTTCTACCACTACTGTTGGATAATCTAGAGATGAACTAATAATTCCATGATGCTATAATACTAATATCAATTTTCTGACTGACATTTTGTGGTTTAAATGCTCTCCATGGGTTTTCCATATGAAAAAAATTCTTCAGATTCCAAAAGGTGCTGAAATGGAAAAATCATCCCCTTCAGAGTGTTTGTTGATATGTCTCAAGAAATCGGAAGATAGAATTAAGCAGTCTAGGGCCATGATATATTATGATGAATTTATATAACTTAGACCTTTAAGGTTCTATCATCTGATGGAACTGCCACTTAAGATAATAGAAAATGTATCACTAACATCAACTGAATGCTACTAGCTGCTAGACCTTATATTATACTCTTTGCATGGATAATATGATGTAATTTCAATTATTATCTACATTATTTCACCAATAATTGAATGACACAGAGTAACTTACCAAGGTTATACATAGTATGAAAAGATAGAAACCAGACAGAAAATAACAAATATGTATGATCTCACTTATATGAAATAATTAGAATAAGCAGACTCACAGAATCAGAAACTAGAGTACAGGTTAACAAGGGCTGGGCTTGGGGTGAGGAGTAGAAAGTTAATTCTTAATTGGTATAGAGTTTCTGTTTGGGATGATGAAAATGTTTTGGTAATGGATGGTGGTGATAGTAGCACAATATTGTGAATATAATTACCACCACCAAATTATACATTTGAATGGGGTTAAAAGGGAAAATTTTAGGTTGTATATGTGCTGCAAGAATGAATTTTTTAAAAATTAACAAGGCCATACAACACAGTGAACTCTAATGTAAACTCTGGACTATGGTTAATAGTATAGTTATAATAATATTGTTTCATCCATTGTAACAAAGTACCATACTAATGCAATGTATTATATTAATAATAGGGAAAACTGTGCATGAGGGGGGATATATAAGAATTCTGTATTTTCTGCATATTTCTGTAAACCTAGAAATTCTCTAATAAAAACAACAACATTGAATTAACAGAGTAGAGCCAGAGTCTTATCCCCTCCACTAACCCATGTTAAATGATGGTGATAACCTACTCAATTTTATATTTCCTACTTTTCAACAAGAGACATGGAATGGTGAGATTAGGAATTATTTCATGTGACACAATTTGAAGTGATGGGATTTAAATATTTTAGAGCAGTGCTATCCAATAGAACTTTCTGTAATGAAGAAAATTTTCAGCAAAATCCAGTATGGGAGTCACTAACTGTATATGGTAAACACTTGGAATAAGGAAACATAACTGATGAACTGAGTTTTAAATTTTATTATATTTTAGTGAATTTAAATGTAAATAGTTGCATGTTGCTCATGGTTACTGTATTGGACAAAACAAATCTAAGGAATTAAAGTTTAGGTCTATATACCCATTTTTATAAGTAAAAATAATCACTGGAATAGTTAGAATATTCTATTACCTGAAATCTTTTAGTAGACAAGAAAAGCACATAATTCATTGTAATAACATGCTCTACTGCTTTTTAAGATTATAGGACATTATAGAATAAAAATATAATTTCCATAGAGCAACTTAATATTGTCATTTATGGTATTTTTCACCTGATAAATATACTAAGATTTATAAAACCTGAAATACTTCCGAATAAATGACACAGTGCATTTCAAAATATTTTCTTAAATGGGCTCCAATTTTGAATTTTAAACTTGTTTTCATAAGGATTTAGAAATCAGTAGGACACTATTCCTCTGATCATACTGTTTCAAACAAATCATTTAACTTATGTGGTATATTGTGTTCTTATGTTACTTTGGTAGTTTATGATGAAACATCAGCTTGAAGAATACTAACTTTAAGGGATATTCTTATCCCTGTATGAAGAATCATACAGGTATTTTCTATGCTGACCCACAATGTTACATTAAGCTCTCCAAGAAATTAAGAGAAAAAAATTCCTCCTCTATTTACCCCACTTAATATGGTATTATTAGCTAATCTAAATCCTTCTATGTGTAACTTCATATAATTCCAAATTTTCAATATTCTATGTGGAACTGGCTCATGGATGTGTGTCATACAATATATTATCATATAAAGTAAAATAACAATAAAGTTTCTGTCTGCCATCTTTCTTCCATGATTAGAAACAAAATTATTCTGTCCTATTTATTGGCTTATTTGGTGACTTTTATTTTGGTAGTTTTAATTTGGTAGTTATCTTCTGTATTTTAAGAATTGTTCATTCAATTGTAAGAATTGGTGAGTCCAAATTCTATAGGACAAGCAACAAGTCTGGAATGCTGATGAAGGTTTCAATGAATTCTCCAGGGGATGCTGGATGCCAGAAGTAGATAGAAATTCTTTCTGACTCCAGAAATCATCAGTTATTCCTATAAGACTTTCAACTGAATGTCTCTTATTGTTGACAGAGTTCTCCTTTATATATTTTAGATGTAATCAGCCATAGATGCAATCAACTGACTAAAGATTTAATCCACAAAATACCCTAATGGTAACAATCAAACCATGGTTTGTTTGACCAAACAATTGGATATCAAAACCTAGCTAATTTAATATATGAATTTAACTATCAC
>PVKH010035325.1:0-11276 GCA_004027955.1 Chaetophractus vellerosus | reverse complement strand
GCAGAATCCAGCAGCCCTGAGGAACTCCTGAAGTTTTCTCTTGGTAGTGGAGACAGGGAGAGTGCAGATTACTCTTTTCCACTCAGGCCTGAGTGCCTGGTATCCTTGGGTAATGTGGAAGCCTAAGTATTTAACTTGCCACTTGCAGATTTGGGTCTTTCTCCAGGATACTTTGTACCCAGTCCATGTCAGTAGCTGTAAAAGGGACTGGGTTCGCTTCTAGCAATCCCCCTCCATCTCGCTGGTGAGCAGGAGGTCATCCACATATTGGAGGAGGGCACACCTGCAGTCTTCTCAGGGATAGGCAGCCAGGTCCACTGCTAGGGCTTCTCCGAAGAGTGTGGGCAAGTTTTTGAAGCCCTGTGGGAGTTGGGTCTAAGTCAGCGGAACTTTCTGTTGAGTTCGGGGGTCCTCCCATTCAAAGGCAAATGGGTTGGCTCAGGGGAGCCTGTTGCAGGCAGAAAAATGCATCTTTTAGGTCAAAACAGGTGAACCAGGTGGCTTCATGTGGCAATTGTCCCAATAGTGCATACAGGTTTGGGATGACTTGATATAGGGTGAGTGTGGCATTATTGATGGCTCACAGATCCTGTACTGGTCTATATCAGGTCCTGTCCAGCTTCTTCACTGGCAGCAATGGGGTATTCTAAGGTGACTGGCACTCAACTAGGATGCCCTCTTGTTTCAGGTGGTCGATGTGCTCAGATATACCCAGCTGGGCTGCATGGGGAATCAGATATTGCTTTTGTCAGATCGTGACCACTCCAGGCTTTAGGTCTAAAATAATTGGTGCATGGTTCTGAGGCATTCCGGGTGGGTTCTTTTCCACCCAGACCTGAGGGAAGTGTTCCAGCAGCTCCTCTGTGTTATGGCCCGGGCTCTCTTCTGCATGGAATCCCCATTTTTCCTCTCAGGGTACAGTGACGAGGAGAGTGAGGCCAGACTCAAGGCCTAAGCTTGCCAGCCCCTCCAGCTGGAAAGTGATCTGGGCTCCTAATTCGGTTAGGAGATCCCTGCCAAACAGGGGGACCGGGCATTCTGGCAGGTACAGAAATTCATGAGTTACTTCATGGCCACCAAGCCAGCAAGTTCTCAATTGGCAGAAAGGCCGTTGATTTGTCTGGTTCCCGATCACCCCTATGATATTAGCAGTCCTTCCACTAAACAGGACTATGGGGGTGGTTACTACAGAATGTTCTGCACCAGTGTCCACCATAAAAGTCATTGGTTGTTCCCCAAACTTTAATTTGACCATGGGCTCATGGGGGCTTATTCCAGTGAGCCCAGTCACCTCTATTCAGGGCCAAATTCCACTAGTCTGATGAGGTGATCCTGGGGTTCAGGCTGATATTTCCCTTTAGCTCTGCCGTTTTTGCACATCTTGTTCTTTTGGGGGCATTCATTCTTCCAGTGGCCGACTTCCTTGCAATAGGCACACTGATTTCTTCTTAGTGGTGCCTGCCAGGTTTTTTCTCCCCCTTTCTGGGGAGGCCTCCCTTGCCTAGTGGGGTCTCGGTTTCCCATTGCTGCCACCAGGAGCAAAACCTGGTGCTTCATCTTCTTCTTAGCCTCTCATTGGTCTGTTTCATCCCTGTTGATGAAAACCTTGTTGGCCACCTCTAAGAGCTGTGTGATATTCATCCCTGTGACACCTTCCAGCTTTTGGAGTTTCCTTTTAATATCCACAGCAGCCTGAGGCACAAATGCCGCATTTACCATGTTTTGGTTCTCCGAGGCTTCCAGATGGAAGGGGGTGTAGATCCGGTAGGCTTCACATAGGTGCTCATAGAAATCCCCTGGTGACTCATCTGACTTCTGTAGGACCACAGTCATTTTCATCATGTTGGTGGGGCACTTGGCTCCTTCTTTTATCCCTCTAAGGATTGCTTCCCAGTATTGCTAGAGGGATTCACGTCCACGGTTGGTGTTAAAATCCCAGTTTGGTCTCCTTTCAGGCACTGCTGTGTAGGTCCAGCCCTTAGCATCTAGGAACCCGTGAGGGTTTTCCTGCAGCCACTCATATGCCTTGATAAGGATTTGCCATCTTTCCTCATGTTGAACAGTGTTAGGATGAGCTGATGGCAGTCATCCCAGGTCGGGTGATGTGTCTGGAAGATAGATTCCATGAGGTCAACAAGGGCCTGAGGCTCTCTGATTATGATGGCATGTGGTGTTTCCAATTCAGCAAGTCCGTAGTAGTAAAGGGTTGGTAATAGAGGACAGACTTTCCTGGTTGGACAGTGCCATCTTCTGCCACTTGCACTGTCTGTGTGCTTCACAAAGGGGCATCTGGAGTGCAGGCTGTGCCAAGTGGAGTCTCTGGACCATGGGAGTTTCTGCACAGTTTTCAGCAGGAGGTTCTCTGGAGTACTGGGCAGTCAGGTCAGTTGCAACCTGATTGGGGGTGCTGACAGAGTCGTCAGTGGAAGGCCCTCTGGAGTGATGGGTGGCCTGGTCATCTGCAGGTCATTTGGGAGTTCCAGCAGCAGTCAGGGATGCTGGACGAGGTGGCGAGATGGATGGAGCAGGTGTCTCTAGCACCCTCAATGACGCTGATGGGGCCCATGGCACATACGGCGGTGGGAGCGGTGGGTACTCTTCTTTGGCCCCCTGGAGTATGGGCAGTTTTTGGTTCCTGGTCATCCGGCCCACTAGGACCTTACTCTACTCCAAAGGCAGTCCATTTTAACTCACAAAGGGTTCGGAGAGTGCTGGGGCTCATCTGGATGCCATAATCTCTGGAAAAACCCTTCTTGAATTTCCAGACTATGCAGGTCAAAACAGTGGGTTTAGACTGTGATGACCCCATCCCCCACCCTGTGCCAGTGTTGCAAGACAAACAAAGGAGGGGGTGCCTCAGGAGGCCACTCAGGTGCCTGTCTGCCCATGTCTCTCACGAGAACTTTGGCTCATCTTAGCTAAGGCACCCCAAACAAATTACAGGAAAGGCTGTTATGCTGTATGATGCAGCCATGGGAAAGACTTGGGCCCACTTTGGCCCCGTGGCCTCTCTAGGCTGTGGGGCCACAGACTGGTTCAGTAGGTGTAAGCCCCTACCATCCGCATTCACACTCTCACTCATTCAGAAGTTACACATTCCCTCCCCTCCGGAGAGGCCCTGAACTGTGTTCCCGATAACTGGGAACCAGGGGGTTATCAGTCCTCTCTTCCGTCTAGAGACGGGCCTGACTGTGGACCAGCCCCTAGGGGCCTTACCTTCTCACAGAGTTTCCATCGGTGTTCAGCCAACCTCCTCCTCGAGTCAGGTCTGGCTGTCAGGACATGGCCTGTGGATCCTGCCCTGGAAAGAGGTCCCGTTAATGGATGGGGTGCGCCTACCTCGTTTGTTGGGTGGTCACCACCGGCCACACGCCTGTGCCACAATCAGAGGCTCAAGGGTCCTGAGTGGTTGAGTTTCTGGGCCAAAATACCAGATGTAACAGAAAATTGATCTCAGAAAACTCAAAGAGCACTCAGAGGAGGTGGAGAGACACAATTTTATTACATGCTGGCTCAGAGAGAAACCAGTCTCTAGATTCTGGGCACCCCCCAACACTTTTCATGGGATTATATAAGTTTCTATTCATTGGCTAGTGGGTTGCTAAGCGAAAGAGATAAAATTCCTAGAACAAGTAGGCAGGCAGTTAAAGTATTTTCTGGCTTAGCTCAGGGTCATAAGAAAGGGAGCTATCCTTGGTTTTGGGTTGTAAATTTTTAGTTCAAAGAGGCTTGCTGCTAGTGCTTATCATGCTAATGATGGCCTTGGGAATAAAATGGAGGAGGAGAAAGGGAAAGTGTTTTTCTAAGGCTCCAAATTCCCATAGGGGAGCATCAGGGTCCCAAACTTCCCTTATCAGCTTAACCCCAATTTTAGCCCAGTCCTGAACTGATACTCTCAACACTGAAATCATGATAATCATTCCCACTGGCTCAAAAGTAATGGTTTCCATTATCACAATCTTTGTGTCCTACAGGTCCATTCAATCTTCTATCCTGAAAATTAATTCTAATTCAGGAAAGCACAAAGCCTTCTCTACTTGTGCCTCCCACCTCCTGGGAGTCACCATTTTTTATGGCACCAAGATTTTTATTTATTCTAAACCAAAGAAATCCAACTCTTTGGGAATGGATCAAGTTGCCTCAGTGTTTTATGCTAATCTACTCATTTAAAGACTTAGGAACAAAGAGGTGAAAAGTGCTCTCATTAGAGTCATAGAATAGAGAGGGCTCCAGACAATTGAAATGTCAATGATGCTGAATATCTGAGCTCACCTTTTCTTCCTTTCCTACTTGGTTATTTACTTGATCTCTTTTTAAAAACAGTAGTGTCGGGGGCCGGCTCGATAGCCCAGTGGATAGGGCGCTGGCATGCCACATGGGAGGCCCCGGGTTCGTTTCCTGGGGACCTCTCCTAGTGGGCAGACCACCTTGAGAATGGCAGGCTGCCATGGGTGGGCCGGGGCCACCGTGGGCGGGGCAAGAAGCTGCCACGGACATGGCAAGAGCCGCCGCGGGCCGGGCGGGTCGCCCGCGGATGGAGCGCAGCCAGCCACCCGTGAACTGAAAGCCAGCCGTGAACAGATGCGGGGACCGCCCACAGGCGGGGAGGGCCGCGCCTGCGCAGTGACCACTCTCGGCGAGTCCCCACAGCGAGGGGAAGGGGAGATATTTAATAAAATAAATAAATCTTTAAAAAAAAAAAACAGTAGTGTCCTTTAATTAGTTCGAATTTCTGTTGAACCATCTTCTACTTGACCACACATGATCTGGAACATTTCCAAGAACATTTTTTAAGAAATTAACATAGTACTTGGGAGCCAAGAAATGTTTGTTAAACCTGTGGTTTAAAAATATGTTTTTCTAAATAAATTAGTTTGTAAATAACTCTATGGATAATTTTAAATTCATACAGATATCATGAAGGATAAATCAGATACTGAATTTAAAAATTTTACCCAGTACAACTAAATTTTGGCCACCACCATCAGAATACTTACATTCTTCCAAAATTTTGAATATTCAATGCCTTTTTTATAATAATATTAACTGGTCTTTTAAGCTTATCTTATTCATAAACAAGCAAACAGAATAAAAGAACAGAATTCTCATACTTGCTTTTAGAACAAAGTAAAATATTGTGATAGAATTAAGGTATAGAAAATATTGTGAACAATGAAGAAAATTTGGAAAATATTGAAAAATTTTAAAGAACATAGAAGTAACCAAACCATTTCTGATAGTTTTACTCATCATCTTCTAAACTAATATTATATATGTGTATGTATATATTACATATTTATACAAAATTTTGTTATTTTCTTTTTGGCATTTGCAACTTTTGATATTCCTAAAATATTTCATAAATCCTTTATTTAAATTTGTGAATTGAATGTTTTTGTGGTACATAAGTGAAATGAAGAATCTTATCTTGCAAAGCTTAAACCCCTGAACTTTTGTAAATACATGTGGCTAATATTAGCATGCAGTAATATCTCTTTTGTGTTTACCTGTTAATCATTTGAAAATCCTACCATTCTGTGATGTGTCAACAAAATTCAGTAATTAGTATTTCTTTAATTTTGTATGATTTTTAAAATATTTCATTTCTTCTGATTTCTACAAATTTATTGTAGTCTTTAGAAGGAAATTATTCAGTTAATTTCTATGCTCTTTTAAATTAATAAATATAATGTGTAAACCTAAGAATGGATAATGAATCCAAATTTTGTGACATCATAAATTTTAGTCAGATAGTTGACAAAATTTCCATAAAAAAATTCCTCTATATTATCTGGAATTGCAGTTTTAGTTTTTTCTGCTATTCAATATGTATTTAAAAATTGTGTTTTCTTCATTTTCCAATAATTTAATTTTTATTAAAACCCTTACAATATTACTATTTTTTGCATTCAAGTAATTTGTATTCTTTTAAATTTTATTAAGATTTTCTTTGTAGAATTATATCTGGTTATTTTCCAAAGTTATTTTGGAATAATTAACATAATGTTCAATGTTTGTTTTATGGTTAAATGTTTAACAACCTTTCACCAGTTCATCACTGTTCACTAATTTTTTCAAATAATTCAAATGTGCAATAATTTCCTTTAAATCGTGAATTTTTAGGCACATTTTAACTTATTATATATAATATCCATATATTGTGTTATTGCACTTTTTCTCTGAACTTTATGCTGTTTAGTTTCTATATTTATTGTAGTTTTCTTTTGCTTGAAATGAGAGAGGTCTTGTATAAGCATTTATTTTCAATAATATAATTTTTTATTAATCTCTCATCTTGTACATGCACTGTGTCTTTCGTAAGTTTATGAGCTCTTTAGTCTTCTGGTTATTGTAATGACAATGATGGCCTTGCTTTCATTTCTGTACATTGCTATTATTTAGAAAATGTATCCTTTCTCTTGGAGTTGACAATGATGGACAACAGATTCTGTAATTGTGCAGACAATAAGTTCAGGGTATCCTTAAGTCTTTTTTTTTTCCACCGACCAAAATCAAGGTTGTATTTATCTTCTCTGATTGACGTGAGAACAGAACGTTTAAAATCACTGGAGTCCACAGTGCAAAACGGGTCAAGAACACAGAAATGAACAAAGCAAACAGCTGCAAAGGGCTGGCTTAAGGAAGCCCAGAATCCTAGCAGGTACAGGAACTGTGGACGCCCAGAAAGGAAAATGAGAGCTTGCAGCTGGACCTGGGGATGCTGGAGGGCTATGAAAACAAAAGGAAACCATGCCCGGGTTCTTGAAGAACGCTTAACAAAAGTAATTTTTTTTGTACTCAACCGTTAGACTCTCTTGTAAGATTCTACTTTCTGGTATACAGGTTCCAAGAACACTGCACGATTGGCACAGGGCCAGAAGAAACTGTCCTTGCTGCCACAGATGCTTGGACTCCGAACTCCTTGCTGGGGTTGGGGGCTACTCCCGGAGCCAGCAACCCGCTAGGCCTCAGGGTGCTTGCATAGTTTCAGAGTTGCTGCAGTGAAACTTTTGAGTTTTTCCAACTGACAGTGAGTGGGTTTTTTGTGACCATGTTTAAAAAAATAACCAGAGAGGTTTCTAGAAACAATTTTTATAAAGTCTACCCGAGTTAGGAATTTAACACCCTGTTTATATTTATAGACTACATGCACTTGTTTCCTTTGTTCTTGTTTTTAAAACAAAACAAAAAACAAACAAACAAACAAACAAACAAAAAACCTCTTACACTCCTGCATTATAGAATAAGGCAAAACCCAAAGCTTTGTACATGTTTATTATTAATCATTTATATATATCTGTAACTTTGGTTCCAAGTACCAAGTTCGCTCTGGGAGCCTGAGTGAACCTCACAGTGTGCTGAACAAAGTGACCCCTTTAATCTCCATAAATAAGACAAAGAAACCCTAGGGCTCTTTGAGAGGGATCTGAGATTTTCAACTGCAAATTCTACTAAAGACCAAAGAGCAAACGCTTTTATTTTCTATTTTTTGATTGTTTCTTTAAAATATCTATAGATAACAAAATTTAAGAAATACAAATCTATTAAAAATGCATAACATATTTGGGAAAATAACATACAAACTTGAATCCCACCCCACCCCCACCCCCCGCCGCAACCACCTCTTCTCAGGCTCAGAAAACAAGAGATTATCTCAAGAAAAGCTGTCTGTCCAATTTCCCACGCACGCAGGGAAGCACTCCCAGGACTGAGGAATTGCACTTAGGTTCTACAAACTTACCTTACAAAAGTTCACAGCAGTGCATCTGTCAGAGAGTCTATGCAGGGCTTCAAGCCCGGGCCAGGGTCCCAGCACTACCGCACCTCCACCTTTCGAAGCTTGCGCGCCAGGTAGCCTCTGCTCGCCTCCCGCCCAAGGGTCGGAGTCCTGTGCCGAGGCCGGCATTGGGGGACCCACCCGTGGTCACCAGCCCCGCCTGCGCCTAGCGTGGCGGAGCTGGGCGGGGTCCAGGCCAGCTGCTCCAGGGGCAGCGCGCTGACCGCCAACCCCACGCGCGGAAAGGACCGGTCGCCTGGGGTGAGGGGAGCGCTACAGGTCATCGCGACGCGCCTCCCGCCGGCGCTCGGGCCAGCGGTCTAACCGCTCGCGTTGAAGGTACGGGCGCTGGGGGGGGGGGGCCTCTCAGGGGGAGGCAGGGTCGGCTCAGCTGCTCTAGTGCGTGAGGGACCACGAGCAGGGGCTCCCACGCGAAACCCGGCGGCTCGCCCGGGCGATAGCGGCCCGCCCGGGACCCTGGGCCTCGGGGCCGCTCCGGGACGTTCCCTGGCAGCAGAGTCTCGGGGTCTTCCCGGAGCTGCTCCTTGATCTTCACCACGCCCTGGAGCGGCTGGCGCGCGAGTTCGCGGCCCAGCAGGTGCAGGCCGCCCCCCACCCCCACCCCCGCCTTGGTGCTGTCCTTCTGCGGCTGCCGGTGCCTGAGCTGCTTGGCCGGCGAGGCGCTCTCCTTAACGCCGGGCTCAGCGGCGGGCGGCTCCTTGTGGCCGCCGCGGAGCAGGAAGCTGCTGACCGAGTGGCCCAAGGCGGGGGCGGTAGGCACGGCTTCTATAGGACGCCCCACTCTTGCTACTCCTTGCCCTTGGCCGGCTTAGGTCGTGGTTGGTCAGAGCAGGGCCGTGTTCAGCATCTATGGGCTTGGGCCACTTTTGGCGGTGGTAGGGAAGAATGGTGGAGCCCGGTGGAGCCGGTTCCAAGCGTCCTGAGGGCTGGACAGGCCATGTTGGTAAAGATGCTGCCCGCTTCCCCGCCCCCGCCCCCCCCATCAGCGCGTGGCTGCCCAGGCCTCCGAAGGGGTTGCTCCCCAAGTTCCCGAGGCTCCCACAGGTGCTCGACCTGCTCAAAGGGTCTGCCAGGTGGCTGGTGGGCAGGAAGTTGCTGTGATGGGCTGAGGGTCCAAATGGGTGGGCGACAGGATAGGAAGCAACTGTGCTGGAGAAGAAGAGCTGGGCGAGATCCTGCCTGCAGGGAAATCCAGCAACCAAGCCCCGGGGAGAGGGGAGGGGTCGGCTGAACAGGTCCAGCTTTGCGCCCACTCCAGCTGGGAGAGCGCCTGCAGAGGCTGCTGGGTGGCTTCAGGCAGGGCGGAGGCTTCCTTCTTCACCAGGGGACTGGCCAGGGCTCCTGACAGGGGCCCAGAGGAGGGCGGGGAAGCGGCGGTGGTGGGGGCGGCGGGGGCGACAGTAAGGGCACCTGGCTGCTCAGCTCCTGGCTCTGCTCCAGCCCTGAGACCTTGGGAGCAGCCGCTGCCTCTGCCTCTTACCTCAGGCCCAGCGCAGGACCTGTACCCACTGCCAGGGCAAAGAGCTTCCCGGGGCCCACAGAGGCCACGCAGGCCCGGGCTCCACCGTGCTTCGCAGGCGACGGCCACTAGTCCCAGAGCCAGAGCCGAATGACTTGGACACGGGAGGCAGAACTCGGGGCCCTGGCAGCCTCAGGACACTAGGGACTGAGTGGCTGAGTTCCTCGGCTGTGCCTGCCCTGGAGGCCCCTAGCTGACAGGCCTCCCTAGGCCACAGTAGGGGTAGGGGCCCAAGACTTTAAGTCTTAATTAAATGCAGAATATCCTATCATTTCATATTTTAGAAACCGTTTATGTTGTTATTAAATAAATGTAATATAAACTTTGGAAAACATGAAAACACTAGACCATTTGCAGGTACCTGTTATCCCTATTTCATTAATGTTACATGAGTAATTAGAATAAAACTCGGCTCCCAGTTGAATTTTAGAACCGTTTATTTAAGCGGCCGGGGTCATCACCTAGGTGAGAGCGCTGAAGCAAGGCTTTAGCTATTTTTTATACTCTTTGTAAGAACTGAAACTAACTTTTAGACAAAGGACTATGGGGGGGGGGTGTCTCTTTGCTGTTGTGTTTGATTCACGTTGCCTGGGGCAACCAGCAAGACTAAGCAAGCTCCAAATGTACAGAAGCAGATATTTGCATGTAGTTGCAGGTAAGAAGAGTTTTAAACTATTCTATTCTAGTCTTGTTAGTCAAGCATAACTTTTGCAGTACTGGGAGGCAGTTCCCAGAATTGTACTGAGAAGACGGGGGAGATTGAGACAGTTCCCAGAATTGTACTGGGAAGGGGTAACCATAATCTTTTTCTATAACATTCCCACCTCTTCTTTTAGGGGAATCAGACATCTGACTCCTCATCATTAGAAAGGGGATTATTATAACTAGAATTTTTATAGCTTGGATTTTTTTCTGGACGTATTTAGTCAGGCAGTTAATGAGTATGGGTGTGGCCAGTAGAATTAGTAGGAGCAGCAAAATTGGGCCAATAGCAGAGCTTAGGGCTGTGGTCACCCAAGGAGACCATGAAAACATTTTTTCATACTAGTTACTTTTTTTAGACTTAGCCTCTTCGCGTTTCCCAAGTCTTTTTTTAAATAGTGATAGGCTTTTTTTAAATAACACCAGAGAGATTAGCATAAAAGCAACAGGTTTCTCCTAATGCTACGCATAGGCCTCCTTGTTTCAGGAACAAGGCTTTTGTATTCTGCAGTACGACTTTTGCTAGAGATGCAACCGACACTTCTAAAAAGGTTACAGAGTGCTTAAGGGATTTTTGGAAGTAGAAACAGTGGAGTTTAAACTTGTTCTATTTTCAGTCCGGATGACAGTCCAAGTGTAGGTAACTAACTGGAAGGGTGACACCTGCTCCCAGGTTTCAGCAAAACTCATTATGGCATGTATCCAATGTTTCTTTTTAGCTACTTTGACAGCAGTGGGAGTTGTCAGGATAATCAGGTAGGGACCAGTCCACTTTGGTTTTAGGGTGCTGGCCTGGAATTTATGGACCCACACAAGGTTTTTGGGCTGAACCTGTAAAACAGAGTTGTTAGAAGGTATTTGGATTTGTCAGGATGCCCGGACTACATTCTAGACTTTTTTTTGGACTTGATCAAGAGTCTGCAAAGAAGAGAGTAAATAATGATTCTTTATTTCAATTATTTTTTCAGCTTCTAATTTAGGTAACAGAGGCGGAGGTCTTCTAAAAAGGATGCCTTAAGGGGTATTACCTTGCACAAATGGAGTGCACCATGCCTGATGCATCGGGTGACAACATTTTTACAGGCAGTGTGCAGGTCTCGGTAGTAGAAGTTTCTACTTACCAACTCAGCAAGTTTAGTTGCCCCCATGTGTGTACCTCCATGAATCCTTTTAAATAGTTGTCTTTCCACCAGCTCTGATTTCATCGGTAATGAAACTGCACCCATCCACATACAGAGTGTATTCAGCTGTCTTAAG